>PVJD01008742.1:0-69419 GCA_004026545.1 Mormoops blainvillei
CTCTCCCCTCTCCCCCTCCCCTCTCTCCTCTCTCCTCCCTTCCCCTTTCCCTTCCTTTCCTTTCCTTTTTTTTTTTTAATTTTTTATTTTTTAAAGGAAGCTTTAAGTATGTAATGATTAGTTGTGTTCATTGTAGTAGAGAAGGTTACTGAGAATTTCCAGGGGCCATTTTGTGTTTTAGCATTCTCGTAAGATGGCTTGGGAGAAGTAGGTGGTTGGTTGTCTCATTTCAGTATTAGGAAAACTGAAGTGCATGGGAGTTACAGTTACCTATGTAATTATTACTAGAGCACCTGTTTCCTGCCTTTCGTTTGGTTTTGTGCTTAGATAAATAGATTCTCAAACTTTAGTCCTGAGACTAGCACTAAGCTAGCTGCATCAGAGCACCTGCCAGGTTTGTTAAAAATCAGAGTCCTGTATCCTAACCTCAGATCTCATGGAAAACAATCTTTCACAGTGGCATTAAGATCTGTGTATAAAGCTGCTAGTGAGCCTGATGTGTAAACAGGTTAGGAATTTACTTTTGATCATTTGTTTTGTAGACTAGACTCAATAAATGGATGTCCTTTTTTCTCATATATTTACATGGTAAGATTAGGTCTAACATTAGTAGCTAGAGTGATGATTTTAGTCCTAATATTTGGCATATAAATGAGAAGAAATGAAAGCATGCATCTAGTTCCCTAAGGTGAGAGGTACTGGCTCTATTTTAAAAGATGCCTGTGTCTTGGCAGAGGAAATGCAAAGATGAGATACTGGATGAAGAATTTTTAAAAATTTATTACCGAGAAAAAATCAGAATGGGGAGAGTATAATTGATGGTTGTAGTACTATATATTCCTTTATAGACAACAGTGGATAACATAAGCTTTCTGGATAAATATAGTTTTCATAAAAATTGAAGTAATAACAGTTTTAAAAAATTAAGGTATAATTGACATAACAGTAGTTTCAGGACGCTGTGTAATGATTTGATGGCTGTATATTACAAAATGTATCATTACAATAAATCTAATATCTGAAGTAATACTGTTGTTAAATCAAGAAAAACATCACCCTGTTCTGTATTTTACTTTCAGCTTGTTTGATTTTTTAAAAAGATTTTAATTATTGATTTTTAGAAAGGGGAAGGGAGGGAGAAGGTGAGGGAGAGAAAGAGCAGTGTGTAGTTGCCTGTCGTGCGCAACCTAGGCATATGCCCTAGACTGGGAATCGAACCTGTGACTCGTTTGTTCGCAGGCCGGCACTCAGTCCACTGAGCCACACCAGCCAGGGTGATTCTTAGTAACAGTCTTTTGAAAACAATGCTTTATTAACATTTTAAGGGTCATAGAGCCACGAAGTACAGTGATTTAATCAGATTTTTTGATAGGTAAATTGCCTTTTTAAAAAATTATAGCATGATTTTCTATAGTAACAACTTAAAAAAATTTTTTTTAAACTCCTCACTTGGGATTATATTTTTTGATTTTAGAGGAGGGAGCGAGGAAGGGAAACACTGACATGAAAGAGAATCATTTGATGGGCGAAACATCCATCTCCTGCCTCCTCTGCATGCACCCTGACTGGAATCAAACCCACAACCTTTCTGGTATATAAGATGACACTCCAGGCAACTGACCCAGTTGGCCAGGGCTGCGATAAACTTATGTTTAACCAGCAAAAAAATTAGTTCTGTGACTTTTTACTAAGATTTTTAAAGATTTAACAAATCAGTAGTCTATTTAAAGCAAATTTTTCCTATAAAGGGCCCCTTTGTAGGTCAGGAGGCAAAATTAAGAACACTTCAATACGTTACAAGAGAAAACAAGTGTTTGCAAATTTTTTCAGTGATGGGATTAAAAATATAATAAATTGGGTATAGTATTTTTTTATATATATTTACATGTGATCAGAATTGAATTGATTTATAGGGATGACCTTTTTGCTTACTTGGCATTCACGTAGTTAGTTCCCTGTTGTCAAAGTCAATGGCAGCCCTAACTGGTATAGCTCAGTTGGGTGGGCATTGTTCTGCAAAGTGAAAGTCATTAGTTCGATTCTTGGTCAGGGTGCTATGCCTGGGTTGCAGGGTCATTCCCCAGTCATAGTGTCTACGAGAGGCAACAGCTCGATGTTGCGCACATTGATGTTTCTCTACCTCTTTTTCTCCCTCCCTCCCCCGTCTCTGTAAATAAAATATTTTTAAAAAGTCAATTACAAATGTTCTATTAATACTGATATATACTGTATTTTGCCATGTATAATGTGTTCCTGTGCATTATGCACATCTATGTTTTTGTGTGTGTTATACACGGGATTATTATGCCCATGGCATGTAATCATTATACCCATGTATAATGCACACCCTTATTTTCCCCTCAAAAACTTGGGCAAAAAGTGTGCATTAAACCTGGCAAAATATGAGTAATGAGATTTTACTTATTTCATTCAAAATACAGTTGAGGTATTGCAGAAGATTGGTTTTAGGACCCTCTGGATACCAAAATCTGTAGATGCTCAAGTCCCTTATATAAAATGGTGTATTATTTGCATATAACCTATATTTACATATAGGGTGTGCCTCCACATCACTTCATTCGTGTTGATTCCGCATAGTGCTTGGCATGTGACAAATTAAAATTTTGCTTTCAGGAAATTTTTGGGAGGTTTTTTTTTTTTCCTGAATGTTTTCAGTTTGTGGTTGGTTGAATCTGCAGATGCAAAACTCTCGGCTACAGATGGCTGACTATGTATTCATTTCAGAAGCATATGATTTTAATAGCATATTCATCTGTTGGAAAACATTTAATAGGATTCTATTAGATTCTTCTTTGCTTTTATCATGTCATAGCAGATTAATCACTTCTAATTGAAGGTTAGGTGGTAGGCCTTCAATTAGTTATAGGTAAATTAATTTTGAAATGGTGGAAGGTTTTTTTGCACTTGTGCTGAGGTCCAGAAAAGGCTGCTGAAATGGCAGTGTGAGCTCAAAAATACATCTATTGCAAGTTTGTGGGAATGGTGTTCTTCTTGTTTTAACTTTTGACAGTACAAGACATGTAAAACAGCTTGCCATTGCTTGTGACGCGAACATTTTTGGGAACATTTTTGGTTGCTGAAATGACTTCACTACAGTATGAGTTTCTCATGTAAATTTTGTTTGGCTTTGTAATTTGGGTCGAATTAATTGAGAAACATTACCAAGTCTCTAGCAAAAGGTGATTTCCAAAGTCATTTAGTCTTTCATATCAGTGGTTGGGTGGTTCAAAAGAGTTTGTCTTAGCCCTGAGCTACAAAAAAAATATTGCAGTGAAACTTTGCTGAGCCACCAAGTTGCTGTGTGTTTGAGCAAGTCAGGATATTTCTGATGAAAGGTCATGCAATTGACTATGGCTTAGTTCACAAAAGTGAATGATATCTGTTATCGATACTCCTACTGGTTGAATGACATGAGTTCAAAGTAATTTCCAGAGTACCTTCTAATGAATAAGACAGTAAACAACCTTAGTCTTTGAATATATTATATGAGGTGGAACCCCTCCAAAACGAATTATCTCACTGTTCTGAGAGGCTGCATTTGGCTTTAGTGAAATTTTTTTGAAGGCTCATTCAACGCATTTGCCCATTTCATGATGGGTGATTTATGAGTGCACCTGCCCACACCGTGCCCAGTGTTCAGTTTTTGACCGAAAATAGCATGACTCCCTGTGCCCCACCCTTCTTATTCACCCGATCTCACCCTGAGTGACTTTTTTTTTGTTTCCCTGGATGAAAAAAGTCCTCAAAGGGAAAGGTTTTGCTGATGTGGAAGAGGTGAAACACAAACAGCAGAAGCACTAAAAGACACCAAAACTGATGAGTTCAAAAACTGTTTTGAACAGTGGGAAAAAAATCTCTATAGGTGTATTGCATCGAATGGAGAGTACTTTGAAGGTGACTGAAGTTGTAAGAATAAATACACAATTTTTTATAAATGTGGGGTTTTTTGGGAACCCCCTTGTATTTCTATAAGCTTCATATATTTGTCAGACTAATCCTTTTACTCCTCCATGTTCTTTTATCATTATCAGATATAGTGCATTTTAGTAGATTCTACTTCAGGTTTTGCTGAACTAGTATTTTCTCAGTTTGGAAATAGTTTACCTGTAATTATCCCATGCAGACTGTAGACTAATTTTTCAGTCCTTTCAAACATGGCATTTACCCCTCAGGTTAAACAGAAACTGAGCAGTATTAGTAACGTCTGTCATCAAGAACCAAGGAATACCACTTAAAATAATTTACATTGTTTTTGAAATTGAATTTTGATATTGAGCCCAATGTCCTTAACTCTTCAGAAACTGCTCTCCCTGAAGGTTAGTTTTAAACAGGTTTATTTTCCCTGGACATATTTATTTGGCTACTGCAACCAGAGTTTAATGAACCATGCTAATTAATCACTGCTAGTATACTGCTTTCCTTGCTTGGCTAACAGATAACTTAGGGTGCAGCCTTATTTTCATATTTTATTTTTGTGAAGAAATTTGGCTGTGATGGGATACTGCATTTTAAATTTTGCATTTTTCATCTGTTGCTTTCCTGTTAGTTGGTAATACATGATGAGTGTTTAGCCTAGCAATATTAGTATACACGGGTGGGCAAAAGTAGATTTACATAATATGATACTTAAGAAATAATAATAGAAGAATAAACTCTGTTTTGGGTACTCAAAACTGTAAATCTACTTTTTCCCACCCCTGTATTGTATTTTTTCAGTGTCATTGCATGATGTACAGTGTTTTGCCCTCACATGTGATAAAGTAAACCTTACTCCACTGTGCCTTATTTATGGGCACTGAAGTTCAGATTTCATAGAATTTTACAAAGTATTCGTTCCTTGTACCCCCACTGAGGTTCTCAATATATTGTTAAAATTTTTTTTCAGTTACAGTTTATATTCAGTATTATTTTGTATTAGCTTCAGGTGTACAGCATAAAGGCCAGTCATATACTTTGAAAAGTGTCCCCCCCCCCCACCTCCAGTATTCCCAGTACCTACCAGGCACCATACATCATTATTACAGTACTATTGACTATCTCCCTATGCTGTACTTTACATTCTTTTGACTATTTTGTAACTACCAATTTGTACTTTTTAACCCCGTCACCTTTTTCACCCAGTCCTCCAAACCGCTACCTTCTGGCAACCATCAGTCTGTTTTATGTATCTATGAGTCTGTTTCTGTTTTATTTTATTTTTTTTAGATTCCACGTGTGAGATTGTAAGATATTTTTCTTTATCAGTCTGACTTATTTCATTTGGCATAATACCCTCAAGGTTCATCCATATTGTTCCAGACAGAAGGATTTCGTTCTTTTTTTATGGCCAAGTAGTATTCCATTACATATATGTTCAGTACCACCACTTTTTAAATCCATTCATTTATTGACAGGCACTTGGGTTGCTTCCTTATCTTGGTGATTGTAAATAATGCTACAATGAACATAGGGGTGCATATATTCTTTTGAATTACTGTTTTGGGTTTCAGGATATATACACATACATCCTGAAGGGGGATTTCTGGGTTATAAGACAGCTCTGTTTTTAATTTTTTGATGAACCTTCATCCTGTTTTTTATAGTGGCTGACCAATCTGTATTCCCATCAGCAGTGCATGAGAGTTCCCTTTTCTCCACTTCCACACTAGCACTTGTTGTTTGTGATAATCTCATTGTGGTTTTAATTTCCGTTTCTCTGATGATTAGTGATCTTGAGCACCTTTTCATATGCCCATTGGCCATCTGTATGTCCTCTCTGGAGAAGTTTCTCTTCAGGTCCTCTGCCCATTTTTTAATTGGATGTGTGTGCGTGTGTGTGTGTGTGTATTGCATTGTATGAGATTTTTATAAATTTTGGATATTAGCCCCTTACGGGATGTGTCATTGGTGAATGTCTTTTTCCATTCAGTAGGTTGTCTTTTCATTTTGTTGGTGTTCTTTGCAGTTCAAAAACTTTTTAGTTTTATGTAACCCCATTTGTTTACTTTTTCTTTTCTTTCCCTTGCCCGAGGATATATCAGAAATAAATAATTGCTCAGAGAAATGTCAGAGATTTTACTGCCTGTGTTTTCATCTAGGAGTTTTATGGTTTGAGTCTTACATTTAAGTCTTAATCCTTGAGTTTATTCTTGTGTATGGTGTAAGAAGGTGGTCATTCATTTTTTTTGGAATGTATCTGTCCAGTTTTTCCAAGACCATTTATTGAATAGACTGTCTTTACTCCATTATGTGTTTTTACCTCCTTTGTTAAATATTAATTCACCCTATAGATGTGGGTTTATTTCAGGGCTCTCTTTTCTGTTCCATTGTTCCATATGTCTGCTTTTATGCCAGTACCATGCTGTTTTGATTACTACAGCTTTGTGTAGTGTATTTTGATAACAGGTAGTGTGATTCTTCCAATTTGTTGTTCTTTTCTCAGGATTGCTGTGACTGTTCGGGGTCTTTGGTGGTTTCATACATATTTGGGATTATTTGCTCTTGTTCTGTGAAATACAGCATTGGTATTTTAATAGGAATTGCATTGAAAAATACTTGTTTCTTGAACCATTTTAAAAAATGTAAAAATTATTTTTAGCTCATGGGCTATAGATAAACAGATTACAGACCATATATGCCCTGCAGGCTATGTTTGTCAACCTGTGTTGGAATATTCTTGGACTTTAGAATGTGGAAGAAAACTGAATTGAAACAACATGAGATAAATAGAAAAAACAAAATTATCTTTAAAAATCCAGCAGAATTACGGAAGCACTTGAGATCTTGCTTCCACATGTGTGTTTTCAATTTGGCTCAAAAAAACTCATAAAAAACAAGTGCCAGCAGAATTATAATAAACTGGAAAGATAAGTGGGAAGAGTCAAATGTTTTATGCCTGATAAAACAACCATGGATGGAATAAGAACATAAGAATCAAAAAGCTAATGAGTGAATAAATACACATGAATTTGAGAATATATTTGAGTTTGTGTATATCTAGTCAGCAGGTGAAAATCTGCATACATGTTGAACAAATTATTTAGTTTTCAAAAAAGTTGATTTTATATAAATTTAGCTATAGTGCTCAGTGAAACAAAAACAAAAACTAGTGAGTAATAGTAATAAGCAGTTTGCACATTAATTTGTCACAGCTACCCTATGAAATAGATACTAGTTACCTCATTTTATAGATGGAAAAACTGAAGCTTGAAAAGGCCACATAATTTGTCCAAGATTACATAGTTAGACTAGATTTGAACCCAGGTAGTATGGCTCCAGGCCCTACTCTTAGTCACTATGCTCTCTGGTCTCTGGAATGTTAAATGTGTCTGCCATTTTATCTCAGTGAGTGTCGATACACAAAGAAAATGGGATGGAGGCCTTCATTTATTTTTTTGTTGACGAGAAGGCTCTTTTATTTGTCAGTGTGAGCATTTTGAGTGTTTAATAAGATTCCAGTTTGGTGATCCTGAAGGAAATGTTGGCCCAGACCTATTCACTTTATGAGATTTTTCGATAGTAATTTTGACCATACCCAGTTTTTGCTTAAATTGACTATAGAACTTAACCTTTCCATTAGATGTGATTTTACTGTGGATACAACCAGATTGTTTAAAATTCATGAGCCCTCCTTTACTGGTGAATGTTGGGCATGTAGTTTTGGAGATCTTAGTTTTAAAATTCTTTATTAGTTCAGTTGATAAATACTAATATGTACTCATCAGCATTTGCCAAAATTATACAGTGTATATATATGGTTTTTAAACTTTCACTTTTGTTTACATATCTTTTCCTTGATACAATGTTTTTTATTTTTTAAACTTTCAGCTAGTATGTTCAACACACCAGGAATGCAGAGCTTGTTGCAACAAATAACTGAAAACCCACAACTTATGCAAAACATGTTGTCTGCCCCCTACATGAGAAGCATGATGCAGTCACTAAGCCAGAACCCTGACCTTGCTGCACAGGTGAGTTTGTAATTGTATTGGAAAGGACTGTGCAGTACGAATTGAAATAGCCTAATCAAATAATTGTGATTTTTGGTGTATTTATGTCGTGTGCTACCTTAACACACCAGAAAAGTAGGTAACCTGCATCTCCATTTTTTGGACAGTTTCTTTCTTTGCAGCCTCATCTCTCATTCACTGGCCTGAAGTGCAGTGCAGCTTTACTCTGCATGTATGTATGTTGATTTCGGAGATGAATACCTAAGGTTTAGATTGCTTTCTCTTTTGAAGATAGATTCTTTCATGAAATGTAAGTCTTAAAAGTGATTAAGAACAGTATTAATATACTTGAAATACTTTTATTTATTAGATCACACAGATTCTGAGTAACAGTCATGTTCAAATGGCTGTTATAAAGTAGCCTGAAGTTGTTACTAAAGGCAGAGAGAGAGTTGTGGGAATGGTGTTCTCAGTTTTTCTGCCGTGGCTCACCACCACCACCACCAGATTTGAATACTGGTCTTTATTCATTTTCTAACTTGTTACTAAAGAGACCGTAACAAAAAAATTAGTGGGTCTCCACCTTAGCTGAGTGTTAAGGATCACTTTGGGAGCTTCCCATCCTGAGACATTATGATATAACTGCATTGGCTCTTTTTTTTTTCTTTAACCCCCAAGTTCCCTAGATGATTCTGATATACCCCTAGGTTAAGAACCATTGGTCTTGGAAAACCTTGGAGAATGTGAAACAAGCCTTGATCACCTGTAGTTTATATTTGCTGTTTCTTAAGAATGGCTTCAGTAGAGTGTTAGGAATTTGAAACAGCTTACTTTATAGTTTATTTCCATTTCTAAAACTTTAAAAACTTTTGAAGGATAATCACTTTCTTCATTATGTCAAATGAAATGGTTTTTATTTCCTAAAGTCTGCAATATTAATTGATTCAAGTATACAGCATATATGTTTGAGCTATAATCCTTAGCAGTAACTTCTGCCCTCTTAAAATTTGTGGAATTGGAAATAGAGAACAAGTTTTTTTTATTTTTCCTTCCTCCTGCCTTCCTGCCTTCTCTCCTGAGAACAAGTTTTTAGGTTGATTTTTATATACACTTAATTTTGTATATTGTAGGTAAATGTTTTATTCACCTACAGATAATCAGACTGAATATATCAGTATTAAATGCCACATTTACTGTGATTATTGCACTTTTGTTTAAAATAATGTGGAATTATGTATGTAGAGTGATCCTATTTGTGTTTTGAAATGTATATTTGACTAATAGTTAAATTGTGCAATAAGTTGCATGTGCAGTCCTGCTTTAAAATTCGATTTTAACAGCCACGTTCCCAGCCATTTTAACAAACAATTCCACATTTATGAAGTGACTTGAGGACTTTCCTCTGCTGTATTTTTATTTTAAAGCAAAGTGTTGACAAAGAAGGCTAGATATGAGTGTCTTTTATTGTAGACAGTTTAGAAACATTTACACTGTACTCTGATTATTAGCAGTTTAAAGTGTGTAGTTCTGTGTTCTGATTTTGATTTTTAGACCTAAACAGGTAAGTTAGGAGAAATATCCAGTGACATGATTTTTTCAGTAACCTGAATTCTGCAAGGTAAATGTGATAACTTCATTAATGTGTTCGTAATAAAAAGTTTTGACTGGAGCCAATAAAGAAGCGGGTTTGTTGATCTCAAGTAGGTATTACTTTATTTACTGTCAACTTACTGTACTTTGAAATAAATACTGTATATCTATAAACCATCATTTGACTTCTTCCTGCTTTAGATACTTAAAAAAAAATTAAATAATCTGCTTTGCAACAAAAGATTAACTAAAGGAGGGAGAGAGGAATTCTCTGTACTTCCAGTATTTTACATATAATTACTCCTGAATATGGTTAACCACTGAGGGCAGGGGTCATCCCCCCCCCCCCCCCCCCCGCCAACTTTGGGCTAGTAAATAGGCTATCAGTAAATCATTCTTAGTTGACTTAGTTGACTTTTCAGTCTGGGGGATAACTGAGACAAAATTTGTCTTTTTCAAAGCTATGAGAATTTACTAGTTACTGGTTACGCTGAGTGTGTGTTGTAATTTTATTTTCAGGTATCTAGCGTCATGTTAATATTGACCCTGGCTTTTTAATTCTAATACCTGTTTGAAGCTTAGGGAGCATGACACTTTTCTCATCTCTGGTGATAGGGAGGTGCAATCCAAAGGCTAATCTTGGTGTTCTTAAATGGATTTACATCTTTCAGGTCTTAATGTATTTTAATACTTTCCCCAGAGATCTGTTGATGCTAGTCCTGGGCAGATTTTTACCTAGGTGGTTGCTCCAATTCTCTGGCAAGGTGGTTGCTGTTCTGTGGTGTTATTTTTCTGGACCTATTAGCTGTTTTGTAGTAGGCAGGTAGATACAGTGATTCCAGATCTAGATTTTCTTTGTGCTTGCCACTTGTGTGTTGAGGTGTC
Organism: Mormoops blainvillei; assembly: GCA_004026545.1. NCBI lineage: Eukaryota > Metazoa > Chordata > Mammalia > Chiroptera > Mormoopidae > Mormoops > Mormoops blainvillei. The sequence continues at coordinate 10,425 of PVJD01008742.1, forward strand.
TAAGCAAGCCAATTACAGTTTCATGTGTTGTTTATTCTGTCAGCGTAGCAGAAAATGTATCCTGTGACTGCCAGTTACTCCCATTTTTCTTTCAAGGGCAGATAGTCACCTTTGCTCAAAGAAGAGCCTAAGAAAATGATTGCTTTTATTTTTTTAGGATATTGAATGTCATCATAATCACCATTCTCATTGACAGAGAAGATGCCTTTTGTTTTTTTTCTGGAGATCACTCTTGTGGACAGTATCTTCCCTTTTTTATTCATGTTCTACCTTCCTCCTTTTTTAATGCTAGGTTAGGCAGTTGGGGGAAGATAGACTATTAAACAAGGTACATTACTTGTTTCAGATACTTCCAGTTAAAATTGTTTGAACACTTGCCCCATAGATGATGCTGAATAACCCCCTATTTGCTGGAAATCCTCAGCTTCAAGAACAAATGAGACAACAGCTCCCAACTTTCCTCCAACAAGTGAGTAAGAAAAGATGCTAGCTATCTTTGGTAATGATTTGCTTGACAAAGTTTGATGATAAACCTTTTCCTTTGCTCTCTGGCTGATGGCAAACGTAGAATAGAGTCTGGTAATGCTGTCAATTCGCAGAGAATTCAACTTGATCTTAACTGAGCCCCATTTCACTGCTGACCTTTTGTTATGCTTATATTTCTTAAACAATTTCTGAGGAAAGGACCATTTTGTTTTTGCTTTTGAGGATTTAGGATTTTGAATGCTTTTGTAATACCATAAACCATTCACTTTCACTTTATTAACTTTGAAGTACTTCATTGTGTTATGTTATGCATTATGGTTTAACTAATCTTGAGTAACAGGAAAGAGCTACCATATCCTATTTTACAGGTTTGGTTTCTTTGTAATGTTTTAATTCCTTCAAATTAATAGAATGCCTGTTTTTCAAGGGGGCTGATCTCATTTCCTCAGACTCAGAACTGGCAAGGTTAAAATTGTCAGTGTTGTCATGTAAGGAAGATTTAATTATTAAAAAGTACTTCAGCTTGCCATGGTATTTTATTTAAAAAGATAAAGAACTCAGTCTTGGTGTTTTGAAGTCAGTCTTGGTAACTAGGGCTTAAATGATTCTCAGCCTATAAATCATTATCCAAGATTTGTTAGTTCTCTTGATCTATTGTAATGATGTACCCCTAGCTCTATTGGTCAGTCAGTTGGTATATATTGAAAGTAGTGAGGCTGAACTCAGGACATATGTTTTAACCTCAGATTTGGAACTATTGTTTTACAGTTTAGTTTACTGGAGAAAATTGTTATGTCAGCAACAAATAACACTTGATCAGGAGGATTATGTGGCCTTCACCATATCACCGTGTTACATTAACTGTGCCTTTGGAGTTGTCTCTTAGAAATAATACTTTTATCTTCTGTTGGAGAAAGGGAACCAGGTGTGGCTTTTAGAGGAACTCCTAATTGTGTTGTATTACGAAAAATGGCTTTCATGATGGATTTGGGAGGAGATCAAGTAACAATTTGCACACTAGGTTTGCTGTCAGAGGAGGTGCTGGTGTTTATTTTGGGAAAGGAATTATGGATTATCAGTGTCTAGCAATAAGGTTTTTTATTTTCTCCAGAAACAAAGCAGAGAAACATAGCATTTAATTTTACCTTCACCAATTGTAATTTCCCCATAACCAGTGTTTTCTCTTTTCTTCCTTAGATGCAGAACCCTGACACATTATCAGCAATGTCAAACCCTAGAGCCATGCAGGCCTTGTTGCAGATTCAGCAGGGTTTGCAGACACTAGCAACAGAAGCCCCCGGCCTCATCCCAGGGTAGGCTTGTTTGGGGGAGATTATGGAAGTACACAATAGCTAGCTTTCTCTCCTGGAGAGTTTGAAGATTTATTTATTTATTTACTTTTGGGGAGGGGGAAGGGAGGGAGAAAGAGGGAGAAAAGCATCGATGTTCGTTCGAGGGAAACGTCAGTGGGCTGCCTCTCACATGCCGCCAACTGAGGACCTGGCCCGCAACCCCGGCATGTGCCCGTATTGAGAATCAAACTGGCGACCTTTCAGCTTTTGCAGGATGACATCCAGCCGAGCTACACCAGTCAGGACTCTCTTGGAGAATTTTAGACTTAATATCTTTTTGTCTTTTTGAGATTATTTTTAAGACAGAGCTTTAAAAGTTTAGAAAAAACTCTCATTTGAAGACTATAACTTAGCTAATATTATGTTAAAATATGATTGATTTATTAACAGCTGCGTTGATCTGGCCTCTTGTTTTGCAGGAATTGAGGTTTATTACCAATTTGTGCTTTCCCTAGGTTTACTCCTGGCCTGGGGGCATTAGGAAGCACTGGAGGCTCTTCAGGAACCAACAGCTCTATCTCTGCCCCTAGTGAAAACCCAAGTCCCACAGCAGCACCCACTGAACCTGGACACCAGCAGTTTATCCAGCAGATGCTGCAGGCTCTGGCTGGAGTAAATCCTCAGGTAGTGGTTCTTCTCTGCTCACATTTTGCATTCCTTAATGTTACAGATACCTTTCACCTCTCAAGAAGAAGAAAGAAAAGAAAGTGGCAGTACTTTAGGGTTTAGACTGTAATCAGAAGTACAGTCTTAAGAATATTGGTTCTAAAGCACGCATTATAAAAATCGTTAACTGGTGTACTGTATTAGACACTAAAGGAAGTGTTTCGGTTGTAGAGAACAAATGCTAAAACTTTGCCTTATTTTTTACAAGATGTCTTTAAAAATGCATTATAATGAGTTTATAAAAGTTTGTCAGGGAGGAATGAGAAACTCGGTTATCCCAAATACCTCCTGAACAACTATATTCTATCTAGTCTTTGTATTTTGATTAAAAAAAAAACTTTAACTACCTAGAAATAGAGGAATGGAACAGACTGACAGCTGTCAGAGTGGTGAGGGAGGGTGGGAATGGATGAAAGAAGGTGAAGCGATTATTGGCTAAAAAACATATGTGTATCACCCATAGACACAGACAACAGTGTGGTGATGGCGGGAGGGAAGGAGGGGCTGAGGCTGTGAGGAGGGGGCTGAGTGGGGACACCTGCAATAATGTTAACAATAAAATAAAGGAAAGGAATCCCAGCTACCTCACTCCGCCCATACTACCTCCTGTGGTAACTTGTGTTACATATATACACCTCATAAATATGCCATAAAAATGTGGGCTGATGATAATGTTCTTGCATCTGGAAGCATTTACTGGCTTGGCCAAGAGTCTGCCATTATACAAAGGTTATTGCAGTTTAAACCTGTTACAGTAGGTTGCCTCCAGACTGCTGCATGGCAAAAATAGAGCATGCTTTCTGATTTTTAAGCCTTATTAAATACAATGAGCAGGGCACGGTTTTATTTTATACAAGTATTTGTATCCTGATACCTAGCATAGCGTCTGACTTAGTAAGTATTCATGGACTTTATAAGAAAAGATTTTACATATTGGACAGAGAGTTGTTATATAAAGTTGCACAATCTGTAGGCCTCTCCATTATCAGGTTGGCCAGGTTGTTGGATCATTTATATATTTTTGTCTTACCTCATCTTTGAAGAAAGATATGACACAGCTGAATCGTCAGAAGTATAGTCTTTTGGGCCTGAAACTGGAACTCTTTTCTGAAGATTGTGACTGGCCAATGCAGAAATTGAATCCATGTTCTAAGCCTCATTAAAACTTTAGAATTTTATACACGAGGACACTGGCTTTTATAATCACCCAATTATTATAATGGTCAATAGCTACAAAATCATCTAATTCTAAACTGTTTGATACATAGATTTCTTGCTTGTTCATGAGCTTCTTAAATATATGTATAATAATGGTTGAGGTTTACTAAGCTGCATTTTTAAGTATGTGATGTTTGATGTGATTGTTTAGGCACAAATTAGACTACTTAAAATAACAAAATAAAGTGCTAATGGACTTTTAAGTATGTTGAAAAAGTTTCAAGAGAGAGACCAGTACTTTAGTAGCTCAGAGTTTTGGTTAAATTTTTTTTTTCTTTAACAGCTACAGAATCCAGAAGTCAGATTTCAGCAACAACTGGAACAACTCAGTGCAATGGGATTTTTGAACCGTGAAGCTAACTTGCAAGCCCTGATAGCAACGGGAGGTGATATCAACGCAGCTATTGAAAGGTTACTGGGCTCCCAGCCATCATAGCAGCATTTCTGTATCTTGAAAAAAATGTAATTTATTTTTGATAACGGCTCTTAAATCTTTAAAATACCTGCTTTATTTCATTTTGACTTTTGGAATTCTGTGCTGTTATAAACAAACCCAGTATGATGCATTTTAAGGTGGAGTGCAGTAAGATGTGTGGGTTTCTCTGTGTTTTTGTTTTGTTTTTTGTTTTTTTTCTTTCTGTGGAACAATGGGAATCAATGCTTTTTCATTTAAGGCTACTGCATGCATCAAACACTTCTGCATTTATTGTAATTTTTAAAAAATATCACCATTTATAGTTGGGTGAACAGATTTTTGTCCTGCATCTGTCCAATTTATTTGCTTTTTAAACATTAGCCTCTGATAGTAATTTATGTAGAATAAAAGCATTAAAAGAAGCAAATCATTTGCGCTCTATAATTTGTGGTACAATATTGCTTATTGTGACTTTGGCATGTATTTTTTTGCAAACAATGCTGTAAGATTTATACTACTGACAGTTTTACTTTATTTGTATACAATATATTATGCACATTTGGGACTGCATTTCTAGAAACATACTGCAGTAGATTATCTGAGCAAAACACTTGTAACCAAAAAAGGAAAGAAAAGAAAATACTTTAAAGTATTTCCTAATTGTGTAGAATCTTACAGCATCTTTGATAAAACATCTCTCAGCAAAAGTGCCAGTTGGTCAGGTTTGTTGAGTATATAGTAGAAAAACTGATTCTGGTTATCTCTTTAAGGACATTTAATTGTACAGACATCATAATGTAACATTGTGTCAGCATTCACTGATTGATTGTAAATTACCTTAATTTTTGTGCCACTGAAGGAGCACTGTAGTGTAACCCCAAAGTGCATTTGCCTAGGACTCTTCAGCTTCTCCCATAGGTAGTTTAACAGGCATTACAGTTTGTAATTGAAATATGTTGCTTTCACTGAAAGTGTCTTGATGTTTCAGTTATTTTTAATCACCATATAAAAATAGAACTATCTTTTGGGTTTTCAGAGTTCTTATGCACAGGCAATACATGAATTTAAAATGATTTGTGAGCTGCTTGTTTCTGAAGTGTTTCGGTAGTTTTATTAAGGAATAGTTAAATATTGTGCTTTTCAGAGCCTCAGAGAAGGGGAACTTGAGGGGGGAGGTGGGGATCTACCCTGGATTGGGCCAGCCTAAATAATACTGGCAACAAGATTCTGTTAGGATTTCTGTGCTTATAGTGTAGTAAACAAGTATTCAGGGGTGAAAAACAAAGAGCCGTTTTAACAATGTTGAATACATTTGGCTGTTCTACAGCCTTTTTCTTTCCTCCCCAGAGAAGTTCTGTTTGCCTAACTCTCAAATTGTTGGTGTGGTACATTCCTTTAGGACCAATTAAAACATAATTTTGGGGTCAGTAATATAATTTGGCTGACTCTGGTTCAGTATTCTCTTAGGTCATTATAGTCGCTCATGTACAGGAAATTAAAATGTCGAAGTTACCTAAAATGAGTTCAGACCAATAAAATCAAGGGAAAATACGAGTTGAATTCCATTACTTCTGTAAGTTGCTTGCTATTAAAAAGGGTCAAGAGGTCAGGTTGCCCAACAGCCCGTGCACTGTTCTGACACTTTCTCTAGGAGGAAAACATGTATGAAGGTCAAGGTGGAGGCATGACTAGAGGATGTTGTTAAGGATGATGTTCATGTGTCTTTGCTTTTTCTGCGTTATGCCTCAGTCTGGTTTAAAAACTTCTGTACTGGTGAATGGTGGTATCAGTGTGGGATAGTGTCATAACCAATTTGACAGTTTATTAATCACAAAATAACAATAAATCTCTAGCTTTTACACTTGGTTTGTCTTGCCTCTTTTGTAGAAAGAAAAAGATGTCTTTAAGACTTGATTTACCTCAGATTTTTTCATGCCTTATATTATTCCTTATTAATTTTTAAAGTTTCCTCAGTTTAAATATATACACACTGTATTATTTGTTAACAAGATAGCCAACTAGGAAATTACGTGATCTGGGCTCTGCTTGCTTTTTTGGGTACCTGACTAGTTATTTGCCTTTGAGTAAAGGCATCATGGTGTCTTTATTATAAAGGTGGTGGTGAGGCTTGTGTGGAACACTGGACTGGACAGACTCTTAAGGACCTTTCGGCTGCTGCAGTGGTATGATTTTTTTTGTTGTTTCTGTTATGTTTATCTTGGATCTGCATATCTTTTAAGGAGTTCAAAAGACTTAAAATTCTCAAAAGCATTGAAAAGGCACTTAAATACTGTAGGCTTAAATTCTTCTCATATTGGATTAATACAAATTGAATAAAGAAAGGACTGGTGAAAATATTTCAGGATTTTATTTCCCAAGTGAAATATTTGTGATATTGTGCTATCTTCACCTGGCTTCTTTGTAGTCAAAGGAATTTGACTTGGCTTAAGTATAGTAATGAAAAGGGTCTTTTGTTTGGGGAGACATTAGGCAAATTAAAGCAAAATAAGACAGATAAAAATGTCACGGATATTAGTGATAAAGTGAAACTAGGCCATGTGTCTGTGTGCTTGACCAAAACAAAAGAGGTGGTGTGAGTAAGGCAGGGAAATACTGCATACTGTACTTAATCTCTTAGAGGTTAATACTAAATTAAACATGTTAAAGCCAACAAGACGTCTCACATTGAAGAAACCTGTTTAAAGTTGTTTAATTCAGCCTTTTCTTCTTTTTCCATCCTTTAAGTTAACTATTCTTCAAGGTAATGCTATTTCCAATGAACACACTTTGGAAAAACTATACTTAGCAAATGTCTGCTTGTCTGGTATTGTACCTGGTAGTGTCTTCTCTGGAATTGCATCTGCCTTCTTCAGCTTACATAAAGTCTACGCTCTTTCTGGGCTCGGTTCTGAAGTCTTCCTGAGCTTTGCTAACCAGTGACTGATTTACTCTGAACTACTCAGCCTTTACCGTCAACTGCTGCATTGTCCCTCTCATTCACCTTACAGCTTTGGTGGGCTTTGTTTGTTTTCTGCTGAAGTTTTCTTGTCAGTTACTTAAACAGCACTGTGTTTTCCTCACTTTCTTTGTATCTTTAATCAGCCGTAAGCAACCACTGCCTCAGAAAGTCAACATTTATTGAACACCTGTCGAGTACTAGGTTCTTTCCTAGTTGTTCAAAGTATAGCAGTAAACAAAGCTCTGTCCATATGAAGTTTACATAGTAGAACGTAGGGAGACAGACAATAAGCAAAGCACACATACATTCTGTTAGCCAGTGACAAGTGCTTTGTTGAAAAATTAAGGCCGGTTCAGGAAGAAGGTGTTCTAATTTTATGTAGAGCACTCAGAGAAGGAAGGCCTCAATGAGAAGGTGATGTTTAAATAGAGACTTGGAGAATATCTGTCTGGGAGTGTGAAGAGGAAGAGGTGCAACTAATGAACAGGCTCTGTAATGTGAGTGTCTTGAGTATGTTTAGAACTCAGGGAGTTCAGTATGACTGTGCAAGGGAGAAAGTGGTTTAGGGGATATGATTGGAGAGAGAGGAGCATGGGAGTGGTTTAGATGTTTGATGTGGAGGACTTAACACCCTACTCTTTGTGTCCTGTCCTCATTGTTTCTGATTTACTAGTTCTGGGGTTGGAGGAGAGTTTGCATTTCTAACAAGGTACAATGTGAGACCTACAGACCTACTGGAATAGGGTGGCCAGGGTGGAAGCAGAGTGACTCCTAGGAGGTAATACTCTAGGTGAGATACCATACAGGCTTAGGCTAGGTTGGCAGCAGTGGGGGTGGTAAGAAGTCAGATTTGGGAATGCTTTGAAGGCAAAGTCTGTATGGTTCACTGATGGATAAAAGTATGAAGTTAAGCACGAGAGATATCAATTATCGAGCCAGGCAAACAAGGAAGAGAGGCACATCTGGAGGGGAATGTAAAGCAAAGGTTTAGTTCTGACATGTTAAAGTGGGATGTACTTAGTATGCGTATAAGTGCAGAGAAGGAGAAGGCAATTGGAGGAGAGGTTCAGGGTATAGACGAGTTATGAAATTTCCAGTATATGAGGGGACACCCAAAAGAAACCAGAATTATCTTCTGGAAGGTGGGCCCCTTGTAGTACAGGCTTCCTCTGGCTGTTCTAGGAACCCATCTGTAGCAATGCTCCAGCAGACATTGTGGTGAGAGGCTGCATTTAGCTTCAGTGAAATTTTTTTGAAGGCTCTTTGAGTGTGTTTGCCCATTTCATGATTGGCGATTTATAAGTGCACCTGCTCACACTGCGCCTGGTGTTCAGCACTTTTTGACCAAAAACTGTGATCCACCATGCCCCACCCTCCCTGTTCACCCAGTCTCACACCAGGTGACTTTTTTTTTTGTTTCCCCTCATGAAAAATGTCCTCAAAGGGAAACATTTTGCTAATGTGGAGGAGGTGAAACAAAAAATGTCAGAAGCACTAAAAGGCATCAAAATCCACGAGTTCAAAAACTGTCTTGAGCAGTGGAAAAAAGTCTCAATAGGTGTATTGCATCAAATGGGGATTACTTTGAAGGTGACTAAAGTTTAAACATGTAAGAATACACAATTTTTTGTAAATAAATTCTGGTTTTTGAGGGGCTCTCCCTCATACATAGCTGGTATTTAAAGCCAAAGAATAAGAGCGGTGGCTCTCAACCAAAGCAGTTTTCCCCCCAGGAGGCTTTTGGCAGTATCTGGATACACGTTTTTGATGACATGATTGGCATCTAGTGAGTAGAGGCCAAGAACACTGCTAAGCATTCTATGATGCACAGAACAGTCTCCCACAGCAAAGGCTGATCTTGGCCGAAATACTAAGGCTAAAAGCTTTTCCTCTAAGATCAGGGACAAGATAAGGATGCTCACTGTCACCACTTCTGTTCCATATAGTAGTAGTAGTCCTCCCCAGGGCAGTGAGACAAGAAAGAGAAAAGTTGCCCAAAACAAAAAGGAAGAAATAAAACTATTTGTAGATGACATGATAATATATATAGAAAATGCTGAAGAGTCCATCAAAAAAAAAATAGAACTAATGAATTCAGTAAAGTTGAAGGATACAAAATCAAAATACAGAAATCTGTTGTGTTTCTATACACCAGTAACAAAAAATCAAAAGGAGAAATTAAGAAAATCTCATTAACACTTCAATCAAAAAGCATAAAATACCTAGGAATAAGTTTAACTTAGGTGAAAAACTTGTGCTCTGGAAACTAAGACATTGAAGAAAGAAATCGAAGAGGATGCAAATAACTGGAAGGTATACCATGTTAATGGATGGGAGGGATTAATATTGTTAAAATGTCCTTACTACCTAAAGCTATATACACATTACATGCAATCTCTATTAAAATAACAAATGGCATTCTCAGAACTAAACAACTAATCCTAAAATTTGTGGAACCACAAAAGACCCCAGATAACCAAAGAAACCTGATGAAGAACGAAATAGGATATATACACTCCTGATATCAAACTATACTACAGTGCTGTAATCAAAACAATACATTACTGGCATTAAAGCAGATGTATCGCTCAATGGAATAGAACAGAGATCCCCAAAATAAACCTTTGCTTATATGGTCGATTTTTGACACAGGAGACAAGGATATGCAACGGGATAAAGACAGTCTCTTTCGTAAGTGGTGTTGGGAAAACTGGACAATAAATGCAAAAAAAGAAACTGGACTACTTTCTTACCATATTAAAAACAAACAATCAAACCCAAGGTGCATTAAAGACTTAAATGTAAGACCTGAAACTGAAACTTACAGAAGAAAACATAGGTGATAAACTCTGACAGTCGTCTTACTCGCCATTACTTTTTGGATATGGCTCCTTGAGCAAGGACAACAAAAGAAAAGTGGGACTGTGAGGTCCATGCAGAAGGTATCCAGCTATGTAATATGAAAAATGGAGATATTTATTAAAGAAGATACAAGATATAGGAACATTGTACGTAAGACAACAATGCCTCAGTCCCCTTCAGGGCACTTCGGGACCTTATACAGTTCTCCCAGTCGCCATCAGCTGCCCGATTGTATTTTCCTGAACCTCATTTATGGTCAGAATTCTCTACCCTTTCTAAGGTGATTTCAGTGTTGGGAAAAGCTAGAAGTCACAGGGTGCCAAATCTGGCTGTAGTTAGGGGGCTGAGTCACCTCAGTGATTTGACATTTCACTAAAAAACTGCATGAGACATGATGCATTAGCGGGCGCATTGTCATGATGAAGCTACCAATCCCCAGTTGCCCATAGCTGTGGCCTTCTGAATCATCCAAATAGTTTGTGTGGAGGAATCTTCAAGCTTAATGCAAAATTTGATGCAGATTTGTTGCTCTCCTCGCTCAGTAGTTTTGAATATGATGGCTGCCCCAATATGCATGCTCACTCAATGGCATCTACCGTCCCCACTGACCAGTACAGTGAAGTTGTCACTGTTCATGCATGCGCAGTCCCATGTACTCTTCTTGGCTGCCAGGTTACATCGATGTCTTGCAAACTGTTCTCGTTACGTCAATAATGGCTTGACTTTTTCCGGACAGACCTTGTATGTCATGTTAAAAAGTTTTTGCATGATCAGAACAGAACAAAGAACCTACTGTGTGGGAGAAGGTATCTGCAAATGAGACATCCGATAAGGGGTTAATATCCAAAATACATAGGGAACTCATACAACTTAACACCAAAAACCCCTGAGCAACCCAATTAAAAAAAAATGGCAGAGGACTTGAATAAACATGTCTCCAAAGAAGACATACGGATTGCTAACAGACATGGAAAAATTGTTCAACGTCACTAATCAGGGAAATAGAAATCAAAACCAGAATGAGATACTACCTCACACTGGTCAGAGTGGGTATCATCAGAAAAATCAACAAATAAGTGTTGGTGAGGATGTAGCGCAAAGGGAACCTCTTAACACTATTGGTGGGATTGCAAATTGATGCAGCCAGTATGGAAAACCAGCCATTTTTCAAAAAATTAAACAGCTGCCATACAATCCAGCAATGTCACTTCTGGGTTTTTATGATGAAAACAAAAACATTAATTCAAAAATATGTATGTACCCCTATGTTCATTGCAGCATTATTTACATTAGTTGAGCCATGGAAGCAACCTAAGTGTCCATTTTTGAATGGATAAAGATGTGTGCATATTAAAATGGAATATTACTGAACAATCAAAAATGAAATGTTGCTCTTTGCAACAACATGAGTAGACCTAATGGGTATTATGCTAGGTGAGATAAGAGAAAGACACATGACTGTATGATTTCACTTACATGTGGAATCTGAAAAACAACAAAAATGAATAAACCCACAGATTTAGAGAACAGGCTTATGGTTGCCAAAGTGGGGAGGAGGAAGGGGAAATGGTTGAAATTTTTAAAGATAAAAAGTGCACATATGTTTTAAAGTGGTACTGAAAAACAACAAAATGTTGATAATGCCAAGGCTGAGAATTCCAGACTATATGAATTTTAAAGGGAGAATGTTGATAAACACACTTTGTGAAGATTGAGCCCCAGTTTACTCTAATGGTGTTCGGGGAGATGAGAGGAAGCCGACAAAGAAGATCAGCATGCTGGCAGTAAGGGGAAAACCAAGAGGGGTCTTGAAAGCACGTGAAGAGACTCCTCAAGGATAAAGGTGGTCAGTGGACTGTATTAAATGCTGTTACTTCAGATGCTTCTCATGGATTGGATATTAAAATATGGATTTCATAAAAGGAAGGACTGTCATCAATGAAAAAGGTTTTATAGAGTGATGAGGGTAAAATTCTGGTAGAATACACCAAGGAGATATTAGTAGAGTGTTAAAGAGAACCAGAGAAATGGGGGCAGTGGTGATGGTGTGGAGAAGTTTGCCCTTTATATTCTTCTAAGATGGGAAGTTCTAAACAGGGTGGGGCAAACGTAGGTTTACAGTTGTTAGTACGTGAAAATTTGTTACTGTTATTTTCCATACGAATAACGGTAACCTCCTTTTGCCCTACCTTGTGTATAGCATGTTTGTATTCTAATGACAATGATCCTGTGTGGGGGGAAGACAGAGTTGATTTAGGGGGAGAGTATGAAGTAATTCTTTTCTAGCAAAAAATAGAAAGCAGTTATCACTAGCTTTTGATCCCCAGAATAGGGTAAATAAATAAATAGATGAATAAATAAGCACTTCTTTACATGAACTAAAGTGTGAGGGAGAAGGAAGGTTTCTTTGTCTCAGCTTAGAGCTGCCTTTCTTTTGTCAGGAGGAGTGGTACCTTCCCAGCCCATCTGAACTGTGTTTGGTGTTCGACCCTTTCGGAAGTGGGGAAAGAGCACACTGCCCCCGCCCCACCACCCAGCATCTTTGCTTCAGTGAGATTAAACATAGTGTGCTGAAGAGTTCTTCCAGAGCTGGGACAGTGCGATGACGCACATCCTCGGACAGTAATTTCAGTTCATACACATTAACATTTGTATTTCAGACTCCCTAATTATTAGATTACCTGTCCCAGATACACACCCCAGTCTGTCCTAAACACTATGCTTAAAACAGCTTGGTGTGTAGGGGAGCTCCCAGTATAATTTCCCTCAGAAGACCAAAGCTGAATGTGGGACCTAATTCTTCAATGGGAAATAAAAAGCACCTGCTGTGTATTCAAGTCAGATTTAAACAAAAACCCCAAAACTATTCAGGCACGTTCTCAATTCCCTATACTTCCCAGAAAGTGAAGGGACTTTCCTCTGTGTTGTGGTGACTGAGTGCTTTATAACTAAATATCCCACAGCTTGGTGGCCTAGAACAAAATCAGTCATTTCTTTTATTCCCAAATGAGCAATTTTGGCTGGACTTGGTGTGAGTACTGCTGGAGCAACTTGATTGGGTCTGGAGAATTTATTTTGAAAAGGGCATGCTTGCCTGGCTTTGTAACTGCTGCATGCTTTCATCTGGGAGTGCGGTTGGAGTCTCAGCTCCTTTCCACATGAGCCTTTCTGCAGGGCTACTTGGTAGATGGGTTTCAAGATCAAGTATTTTAAGGAAAACGAGAGTTGTCAGTTTATTTAAGGTCTGGGCCCAAAACTGGCCCAGTGTCATTTCTCCCATATTGTAATGGTCAAGCAGTTTTAGCTTGCCCAGAATGCAGGGTCATAGTTCCTGCTGCTTGATGGGTAGAATTTCAAAGAATTTGTGAATTTGACTGTTTTAATCTACTACATACACACTGTGATCTCAGAAGGGGAAAAATGTTGGAGGAGCACATTCTTCTTCTCCAGTGTTCACTTTCTGAGGCAGTAGTGACTTAACTGCTTGTTGAATATTGTAGAAGGAACTAGGTACACTTGACTGAGCCCCTTGTACTTGGGAAAGTCTCTCCAAGAGGTAGCATGCATTCTAGCCTGCTGTCCTAGCATATGGTAATAAGGTTAGTGAGCTAGACTCGGCTCTGCTCTTGTGGTTCTCTTTTTTACTAAAAATTATGCTATTATAGATGTAACAGAATTCACTATTGTAACCATTTTAAAGTACATTCACAATGTCATGCAACCACCATAATCAACCAAAACTTTGTCATCACCCAGAAAGGAAACCCTGTAGCCTTTAAGCAGTTGCTCACTCTTACCTCTGTACCCAGGCCCCTGGCAACTACCAAGTCTGCTTTCTGACTCTGGATTTATATATTCTGAATGGCTTCTTAAAACATATTTATTTATTTTTACAGAGGGGAAAAGAGGGAGATAGAAACATCAATGTGTAGTTACCTGTTGCGCACCCCCTACTAGGGACCTGGCCCGCAGCGCAGGCGTGTGCCCTGACTGGAAATTGAACTGTTGACCCTTTGGTTCACAGGTTGGCAGTCAGTCCACTTAGCCAACCAGCCAGGGCTGGATATTTTGTATAAGTGGAATTGTGTAGCATGTGGCCTTCTTTGTGTAGCTTCCTTCACTTAGCCTGTTTTCATGTTTCATCCATGTTGTAGCAGGTGTCAGTACTTTTATGGTTGAATGATATTCCATTATATGGATATACTGCATTTTATTCATTACTCTTAAATGGACACCTACATCATTTGGATGTTTTAAATAGTGCTGCTATAACATCTGATTTGACCTGGTTAGGGGTTGGGGAGGGCTGGAAGGAGACCCTGACAGTGATTAAGAAGGAAGACTTCAGAAAAACTTAGAAGGGGTTCATAAACTTCCCCAGGAAGAATAACAGGAGTGGGGGTTTATGTCCTATGGCCACAGTCCCTCAGACTCCAGGGGATGACAGGTTCAGCAAGAGCTAATGTTTGTTGGGTAGTTTGTGCGTCAGGTTTTAGTTTTAGCACTTTGCATGTATCTGTTATCACAGTCTTACGGGACAAGTGGTATCCCTGCTTTACAGGAGAGGGAAACACTTAACGCGAACTTTCTCCAGGGGAGGGGGCAAGTCTTTTCCTTGCGGTGGAAAGTCTGCCAGAAGGGGTGGTTGGTGGTATTTGCAGGGTTGAGGAAATCTTTCATTGGCATCTATTTTGAGCCATTTCAAACAGTTCTCACTTTCCCCTTCTTCCCAGCTCATAGAGGCTGGGCACAGGTGTGGTCAAGGCTGGGTGGGGAGCAGCATTCCACTGCCCTTGACCCAGCAGGGGGACATGACCCTTGGCTGCTTGGAGGGGTTCTCAGGACTGGGAGAGCATTTTGTGCTTGCTGTGTCCCCCTGGGCCACCAGAGGGCAGTACTTACACCTTGGCCTCCGTGGCCATGCGTGGGAGCAGAGCAGTAGTAGTACTCAACCCCAGAAGACTCACTGCCTTTTTTAAAAAACAGTATTTTCTGATGTTCCCTGTACTAAAGCTTACCTAAGCAAATAATACATAGGCCTTATTAACTCTGAAGGACAAAAAAGGGAAAGTAATATGTAATAAATAAATGGACTTCAGTATGCAATGGCCACACTGGACAAACACGGTGGAGTAGTTGAGTGTTTGTGTCCATCAGTGGATCACTGTGAATGAAGAATTATAAATGCAGGTAGGTGTTGGAGTGTGGCATTCATGACGAATGCATTGTGGTTTTTCTGAAATGATAACTCTTATTAAAGTTAAAAATAAAATGGAATAAAATTGTCCCTTCAGTACATTCTTGGAAATTGCAGTGAATGTTAAAAACTGCAAAAAATATTTCTGTTTATGTATAGAACAGTTAGATTCTGTGCTCCTACACTTACAAACAGGTTTTTTCATTGGTCCTACATGAATGTCCAGTGGCATATTTGAAAACCAATTCTTTTTTTTTGTGTGAAGAACTGTCTTCACCTAGAACTCTAGCCTAGCCCTGGCTGGTGTGGCTCACTGGATTGAGTGCCAGCCTGTGAACCAAAGGGTCGCTGGTTTGATTCCTGGTCAGGGCACATGGCCTGGGTTGTGGGCTAGGTCCCCAGTAGGGGGCGCACAAGAGGCAACCACACATTGCTGTTTCACCCTTTCTCCCTCCGTTCCCCTCTGTCTAAAAATAAATAAAATTTATACAAAACAAAACTCTTTCCTGTACCAGAGGACATGAGATGCCCTATCTTTCCACCATGAGATTAAGCCACCTGAGAGCCAAGGCTTTGTGTTACTGGTTCTCAAACCCTCCAGAGTGCCCATCACAATACCCAGTGTGGACTCACTGAGGACAGTGGACTGAACCCTTCCCCTGTGGCTGTGGGTGACTCTCATCCAGCTGGAGTATGTTGACTGCACCCTAAATATGAGGGTTGATGTAAACTGAAGCCAGGGAGGAGGTGCCCCAAGGACTCGGCCAGAGAAGAAAGTCTAGGGCTCCACATTTTCTTAGGCCAGGTCTACCCACCCACCCAGAAGGGCCCTGCCAATCCCTGGCACCCTATGCAGGTGTTCTGCTTGTAGTTCTTGAGATAAAAACTGCATGCCCTTGTGAAAGAAGACAGTTAATGGGTTCCAACTCATTTTCTGGCCAGAGCCAACCAGTAGCCCTGCAGTGTAGCTAGGTCTGATGGCCCTGGTTAGGATAGCAGGATAAGAAAGCATCTTCCTGGAGCCTGTGGGGGGATGGGCTCAGACCCAGCCCATGAGGCCAGACCAGTGCTCAGCCGCATGCCAGCAACACCCGAGCATCTCCAACCTTCTGTGCTGCCACTAGCACATGTCTGCTCATCGGAAGGTTTCGTTTCATGTCTTGGCCATATTAGCTCTGGTGTTCCTTCCATGCCTGGTGTCTATCACAGATGGCTTTTACAGGAGGAGAGCAAGTGGGCCGACACCAGCCTAGTCTCGCAGAGGCCTTTGTGAAATGGAGATGGGTGAGACTGGATCGGCAAGACTGGATCAGCGAGCCGCACTTCATTCACTCAAGTTCCATCTTTGCAGATTTTCATATCCGTGAACTACACGTGCTTTTAATTTACTTATCTTGACCCAAGGACAGAGGATTAGGAGGCTATGTGAGGTGAAATGACTTGCTGGTGAGCGGTCGGATTTGGACAGATTTCTGCTCCCAAGACCCATCTCCAAGGGATATCAAGGATAGCTAAGTCTCATTTATTTGTCGGAATATGGCATGATCAAGAATGTTTTAAATAAGGTAATGATTTCAGCATTGATTATATAATACCTTCTCCGACCACTTGACCAGGTCACATGAATTTCAATTTGAATTGAAGCTTTACTTTCAAAGTTCCCTCTCCTGTCATGAGCCAGAGCGTGATGGCCAGACTATCACAAATTCCTAAAATCACACCCAGAGAAGCATTATCTCAGCATGTCGTTATTTGTTCACCTGAATTAGAATTTAGAATACAGTACCAGGAAGGGTGCAGGACACGGATAGAAATAGGATGGGATAGAAATTTACGGCTAATTCTGCTCCGGACTACTGCTATGCAATGACTTACATTTCATTTTAAAGCTTTCATAATTATAGCAATTATCTCTGAAAGATTTTTGTCCACACTGATTTGGATGAAATTTTCTGGAGCTGACGGGGGCTCCAGAGTATCGAACTGGGACTGCAATAACTCAGGGGGCATAAAATGTCCTTTTCTTTTGAGTAAGCGTTCAGAGATGACCTCAAATGACCCACTCAGATGGACCACAAGGAGCTTCACCTCAGCCAGCTTTCCTTCTTTGCCTGGCTCATCATACTTCACAAGTGCACCATCTTTTCCTTGTATCAAGATGTCTCTGTACACTTTCTTCAGAGCCGAACAGGCTAGAACCACATGTTGTCCCGAGGCTACATCACTGTTTAAAAAAAAAGGGGTGGTCGAGTAAGAAGTGCTAAAGAATGAAGACATTTAAAACACTTGGTGTCAGTTCTAGGTTGAGTCCGGTACTACTTCCCCGTGAGTGGAAGGTGTTAGAGAATGGCGGTCAAGATTCAGGGAGTCCTGGTTTTGAGGTAAAGGGCTTCCATTAGCGAACTGAACTACATTGGGGAAGGTATTTCCCGGACGATCAGTTCATCATCTGTTAAATGGGGCTACTCAGGGGACCTGCCCATAGAACTGTGGGACGGAAAAGATTTATCAAGCTGGGTGCACAGTAAGTGCTTGGTCAGTGTTGGCCCCCGTGGGTGTGGGGTATGGCTCAGGTGCAGCGTGTCACATTTTTCAAGCACTTACATATTCATACTGTTCTAAGTACTGCTCCTGCTTCATCTTGTTAATTCTTCACAACCTGTGACTAGGAACTATTTAACCCCTTTTTCAAATGAAGCAGGCTTCTACGGAGAAGCCAAATGGCTAAGGTTCCCAGTTCATAGTTGTGGAGCTGTCTAGTTTTGTCTCCAGAACCCAACTAGACTATACGAGTACGTCTGTGGCTGATTAAAATCATTGTTAGTTATTTGATTGAAAAACATTCCATTTCTGGGATCCTTTATCATCAATTGGTTGTGATTTTCAAGAGTGTATTTTTTTCCCCGTACTTTCTCATGGGTCTTCTTTACTCCCTGGCTTATGCCAAGGCCTGATGCTCTTACCTTAGTAAAATTTCATGCAAGTTGAGAAGCCATGGAATCCTGTCCTGAAATTAAAGCAGACACAAAGTGACTTTTCCAGGTATTGTTTGTACAGAAACATAGTTACTATCATCTTCTTCAGTGTTCAGTCCGGAGAGATCTTAGTGGTTTTGAGAAGAAGGCCATACACAAGGCTGAGGTCAAGAGGTCAAGTCACTGGGCAGTTAAGCACAGAAACATTTTCCTGGTTCAGGTGTCGGGCTCTTTTCACAATAATGAAGACTGCCCTGGAATACCAGTATATGTCTCCCCCACCTCAGTGCCCTGTTGTATATGTGTTTTCCCTGGTTCTCATATGATTACAAACCACCTTTTGTTGTATAGCATGATTTTCTAGGCGCCTCTGATCTCAAATGCAGGGAGGTAGTCACAGAGACCCTCAGGTCAGCTACCCTTCCTTCAAACCCTCCTGAACTAAAACTCTGGTCAGATAAAAGCATTGTGAGAAATTTATATTTCTCCAAAGACAAGACAGAGGGAGTTTACATTGGACGCCCTGCAGCATCCCACAAAGACATCCTCCTGAGACTTGTTTTCCTTCCTGAGGTAAAACACTCATTGGCCGTGATGCATTAAAAAAAAAAAACCAAACCTTTTTATTAATGAAAATTTCAAACATACAAAAGCAGACAAAATAGTACAAAATAAATTTCTGTGTACTCATAACACAGCTTCAACAATTTTCAACTCAATCTCGTTTTATATCCCAACTATATCCCCACCTGTGCTCTCCCATCCTTTATTATTTTGATGCATGTTCCAGAAACATGATGCATTTTAAAAAGTCCTTGCTTTTACATATTTAATGAGTATCATTTTATTTGGAATTTGTGTTTATATAATGGAGACTGCCCTGCAGTTTTTAAAAATTTTGGTATCTAGGTTTTACTAGACTCAATATGAATAGCTTCCCCTCTTACTCTATTTTTGCATATTGTATAACCATATATTATTATTATGGAGTGAATGTTTGTCTCCCTCCAAATTACTGTTGAAGCCTTAACCTCCTAACGTGATGGTGTTATGAGGTGATTAGGCTTAAATGAGGTCATGAGGGTGGTGCCCTCATGATGGCATTAGTGCCCTTCTAATAAGAGAGACCTGGGAGCTAGGGCTCACTCTCTCCGAGGAGGCAGCCACCTGCAAGCCCGGAAGAGGGCTCTCGCCAAGGATCTGGCCATGCTGGCATCTTGATTTGGATCTTGACTTCCAGCCTCCGGAACTGTGAGAAACTGCGGGAGTTCGACCCCCTTGGTATGTGTACCTGTGACACCAAGAGCAGAGTTCCAAATGCGGAACTACGCACGAACGCGGCCACTGAAGGGGAACCAGTGTTCCCTCCCTCTTGGTTGTCCTGGTGAACATTACCTGACCGTTCACTCACCCCTCTCCTCCCGTACCCCGGGAACAGATGCAATTGTTAGCAATTTATGTGCACCTTTAGTAACCAGCCTCAATAAAAACCCTGGAAACCTGGGAACAGGAGTGTCCTCCATTGAGGGACATGCCTCCTCTCCCCAGGCTCGCAGAGCTGCAACACCTCCCCTGTGTTTCACTCTCCGCTGAACACCCGCAGGACGGGAAACGGACAAGAAATAAGGGTCTATTGTTTAAGCCAACCATCGGGGCCTGGGGCCTTTTTGAGGGGAGATCTCCAATTATAGATTCTATTTATTTAAAAAAAATTGTTTTAGATTTTATTTAGTTTTTAGAGAGGGAGAGAAACATCAACGTGCAAGAGAAGGTTGCTTCTTACACTCCCCTAGTGAGGAACCTGGCCTGCAGCCCAGGCGTGTGCCCTGACCAGCCATCAAACTGGCAACCTTTAGCTTCACAGGCCAGCACTCCATCCACTGAGCCACACCAGCCAGGGCAGATTCCATTTTCTGAATGAGCATTATTATATTCAGGCCTTCTATTATTGATGCAATTTTGGTACCTGCAACATTTGGATAGCAGGAAGACACTACACATACAGACGGATCTCTGGATATTTCTGATTCTCAAGCCAAATGCATATCAGCAAGGTCACAGTTTCACTGTTAAGGGGTGTGGAAAGCAGACTCTCGTGTCCTGGGGCACCGTCTCTGCCCATTTTCCCATAGTAATTTATATTTTTCAATGAAATTGTTCGATTTTATCTACGTTTTCAGGATTGCTGACATAAGATTGATCACAGCCCTCTCTTCGTTCCAGATCTTAACCGTGCTTCCCCCTCCTGACCAGTCTTGCCGGAGATTGGCCAATTACTTTTGCTCATCACCTAGTTTTATATTCCATTAATTTCAGCATTCATTTCTATTTTCTATTTGTTTTTATCATACTCTTTCTTTTAGTTTATTGGTTTCTTTCCTACTTGAACACTTAGCTCATTATTTTCCATTCTTGCTATTTTTCCAAAAGTGCACTCAGATGCTGTTTCTTCCTATGTAATGTTTCAACCGCATCATGCAAATGTTGGTTGATAGTATTTTTGTTGCACAATTCAGAATATTTTATACTTCCACGTTTAATTTACACATTGCTTATGGATGTTGATTTTTTCAATTTTACTTATTTTTACAGCTTCTGACCAGTTTAGTGATTTGTGAAAATACGCTGTGGGAGCAGATGTTCAAGGTCATCTCATTCCTGCTAGTCCCTACATGCAAGGCTGAGAGGGGGAACGGTGTACCCCCTCTGCTTAGGAGTAGAAGGCACAATGAATGTTCTACCAGGAGTTAAGTCAGAACATCTTGAGGACAGAAGATCCCTGGCCCTATGGTTTCAGTGATCTGATGAAAACATCTGGAGAAATAAAGTACCCTCTGGAAGGGCATAATTGTTAAAGGGAGAAAGGGAAGATGGAGCTCAGAGGGACAGATGGAGGTGGTGTATGTCCCGTCCTGCTACGGGAGGCAGAGAGGGGACAGGAGGGTGGGAAGAGGCGAAGGGGAAAGGAACAAGTTTTACCTGGTGTAGAAGTACATTTAAGACCACAGAGGAAAGGATGCACGTAAAAAGTGTGCGTGTGCATAAAATAAAAGACCACAGAAGAAAGAATGCGTGCAAAGTGTGTGTGTGTATGGGGGAACTTCCAAAATTCAATCACTCGGTATTTTTGGAAGATGAAACCAAGGATGATGCACTCTGTAAATTTTTCAGTACTTCCCAAAATTCCTATACCGAGTATTACATTTATAACCAGGAAAAAAAAATTCTCTTTTAAATAGACTTTGAAGTTGAGGTCTGCTCAAGTGTGACTGCGGGCTGCCAGGACAGTGTGGGGGCTCACTGGCTGGAAGTTCCCAGGTTCTTTACCACCACCGTGATTATCATGCTAATAACATGTCTCTCTAGACCGATGCTGTCCAAGAGAGCTTTTTGCTGTGATGGAAATGTCCTCTGTCTGCCCCGCCTGGACTGGGAGCCACCAGTCACATGTAACTATTGAACACCTGAAATGTGGCACTGTAACCCCGGAACTGGAGTGTACATTTTACTTATTTAGCTATAGCCTTGAGGAGCCCCTGGCATATTCACCTTAGGTTCTTTCTCTTCAACCTCAGCCCTCTGAGCACAAAACTCCCCCCAGACCCTCCCACGACTCTTCCGCAGGCAGAACCCCTGCCTCTGCCAAGGACTCTGTACTTGGGCCTCATCACAGTATCACCAGGGGCGGGGTTGGTTGCCAGGGTGACCAGGAGGGACGACCCTACCAGCTCAGCTATGACCCGTGCCCCTTTAGACTTGCTGGACTCTCGACTGTAAACCACCTGCCGTTCCTGCCGTGCCCTTGCTCTGTTCTGCATCTCTCTCAGGTCTGGCTAACTTGCACCGTTCCTCCTGAATATATTTGGGAACTTGTTATGTATATTCCAGCCACTGATAACCTTGTCTTCTGTACAATAAATTCCTCCTCTGATTCCTACTTCCTCCATCCCATCCATGTTGTCCACTTAACAAGGCTTGCTTTTGAACAGAGGAAGGACATTTAAATGCCATTTTAAAATCCGTCCATTTCGGTTGCTTTGTTCTTTAACTGAACTCTTATTTGCAACGCACCAAGGAGAAACATAAAGATTTGCATGGGCACATTTTACACACTCTAGCAAGGGTTTACATTAGATATACATGTCTATATAGGTATGATATTAAAAATAAGTGAAAAGTGATATTTACTGAATACTTTGGGTCCCTCTCTATGCTTTTTTTTTTTTTTTTGGCATTATCTCATTTAATCCTCCCAAGAACCCAATGAAATGATACAGTCCCTACTTCAGGGGAAGAAAATGAAGTGCAGAGAGACTAACCCACTTGCCAAAGGTCACACAAGCTTAGTGGTAGAGCTCGGTTATCTACATTATGCTTCTTATCTCTAGTATGAGTATTATGTTTATATTATCTTTTATGGTTCACTCCTATCTTCTAAAGTCAAATGTTGCAAATTTATTTTGATGGTTCAAGGCTTGAATCATTGCAAACTCAAAGCTGTGGTCACTGAAACAGAGAAATGCCCCCTTAGAATACCATAGAATTAGACCTACTAATGGTTTAGTGACTCAAGTCCTTCGAGGCAGGACAAAGGGATGAGTGAGGAATTGGGGGCACGACTGGGTGTGAGCCAACTTCACAGAAAGTGGAAACAACAGTGCCGGTCTTTGGCCAGTTCCATTCTGTCCAGTCCTTTAGACACACTTGGCATATGGGCCTGGCTGGGGCCCCTGCTCTGCAGACCCGGACCTTGACCCCGCCATCGCAGTGTCTCCTGGGCTCCAGCTTAGCCAACCAATCCAGTTTTTAAGTCTGGCTTGAGAGAGATCTCTAGGAAATGGCCTCATGATGGTGCATATACAAATGAAGGGCTCTTCATTCACTCCTTCCCTCATTCATTCATTTACTCACAAATCTGCCACAAATATTCTCTGACATGTACTGTGTGTCAGGACCTGGGGATGTACAATGGTTAACGGAAATGGCCACAGCCCCTGCCCTTTTGGAAGTAAAGTCTAGTTTCATAGATAAAAATCAAATTCTCACACCCTCAAATGCCAAGTTGCAGCTGGGACATGGGCAACAAGGGGTATGTTGCCATGAGAGTTTATTACATGAGGTTTTACTTAAGTAGGTCAGGGAGGGCTTCCTTGCAGAAGTGGCACAGGACCTGTGATCTGAAGGATGAGCAGGATATCCTGGGTGGCCTGGTGAAGGAGGCACATTCCAGGTGGTGAACCAGCAGATACAAAGGCCCTGGGAAGGAGTATGGCAGGAGGAGCTCGAAGGGGCCATGGTGGCTCCAGGAGAGATGGGGGGGCGGTACATGGCCACTGAGGAGAGTGGAGTGGGTCAAGGTCTTTCTGGACTAACCACTCACAATTTGGCATTAGGTATTTGGTCTTGACCCTGAGATTGGTGGGGAACTTCCAAAGGGCCAGGTTTCAATTTGCAAAGATTGCTTTGGCTTGGGGTGGATGCCAGAGTCTGGTGATAGTGCAGGCTGATGAGGTCCTCTCAGGGATTATATTCTGCACATTAAAATTCAACACAGTGTTCTGGCAGATCCTGCCCAAGCTGGAGCAGAGAGTGGGTGCAGAATACACCTTCTGATGCTGAGGTAAGAGAAGTTCAGGGCCAAAGCTAACAATCGCCAAGGCCCCACTGTGTGCCTGGCTTGTGGAGCACTGTCGATGACTCAGGAGCTGAACTAACCCAAGCGTTGCAAAGATCTTAACCTGCGTCGCTCAGCTGGAGTATCTATGTTGGAAACAGTGAACATTACCTGGTCATTCAGCGGAATCCCTTTTCCCATCTTTATTCGATTTTCTTCTGGGTGATAGTCATCTGCGTCGTAGAATTTCCATCCTAGCTTTAAGAACAAAGTGGAAGGGTATATGTGGCCGGCAGTGTGGCCCACCCAGCCAGCGGCCCACCACCAGCGGCCCGAGGACAACCCCCAGCTGCAGGAGCAAGGTCTGGAATGCCACTGCAAGGACTCCGCTCACGGGCTGCGGCAGCTCCTTTTTCTCATTCATCACTGTTCATAACCACCAAAGAGAAAGACAGAATTGCTCCAATGGTTTTCACAAAACTTATGGAGGAGCTGTGGTTTTACAAACCACTACAGGCCAGAAGCAAGGGCGGGCAAAGGGAGCGAAATAAGGAGACAACACAATGGTACTTGTAATTGGGGGCCATTAGGGCAGGTTACCTCGGAGGCCAGCAGGGCGCCCACGGTCGATCTGTGGAAAGGACACAGATGTTCAAACGACTGTTCTTTACTCATCTATGCGGCGCCTCCTTCCATCCAAGGGTGGCTGCCTCGCTGGTATTAAAACACCAATAACTTTATGATGCTGAAAGAGTGAGAGTGATGCTCTTGATCCTGGAGTCTAGAGCCTGACTTTAGTTTCCTCCAGGAATTTAAATAACATAATGACCCAGTTACCAGTAATCCCCCCCCCACCCCGACCCAAAACGCAATATAGAAGATCGCATGAAACTTCTTAAGTTTTTTTGACCCTGTTCTATAGATGTTTATTTGTTGAGAAAAGTACTGAATTAATAATGGGATCAATCAGATCTTGAAATCATCCTCGGCTCCTCCCTCCCTCTCTCATACCCTACACTCAGTCCATCAACACATGTTTTTTTTCTCTGCCTTCAAAATACCTGTAGCACGGGACCACTTCTCTTCACCTGCATTGTTCTTCCGACCTCATCTCCTACCACATCTCCCACCGCTCAGCCACAGTGGCCTCCTTGCTGGTCCACGAAGGAACCAAGCCTCAGGGTCTTTGCACTTGCCACCCACTCTGTCTTCAGTGCACTCGCTCTGGTTATCAATGTGCCTTATTCCTTCACTTCTTGTGGGTCTTGGTCAAATACCACTTCCTCGGAGGAGCCTTCCTGAACCAGTCTACCTGGCACATTGTTCCACTTACCCTCCTGTATTTTCTTCTACAGCACCTACCACCACCTGGCACACCAGACATATGTTTTTATTCGCTTACTGCTTGTCTCCCATACTAGAATGTAAACTCTTTGAGGGCAGGGATTTTATCTGTCCTGGTCACTCTGTTAAGTCAGCAGCATACAGTAAGGACTGAGTTCAATAAATATTTACCGAGCACATGACTATCATAACCATAATTATAACCACATAAATCATCTGGTTCAGAACCCCCTCATCTGATCCAAGGCAGAGAAGAGTACTGCCCCAACTCACACAACCAAACAGCAGTAGGGCCCAGACGTAGGGTTCCCATGACATCCCGCCAGTCTTACATTCTCAACTTCTTCAACTCGCATCAGTTAGGGAGTCTCAGCCAACATGTTTTATTTTCATTTCAGTTAAGATTCCCCAACTTATTTTAATTTCTCAAGATTTGAGGCTAGAAATGCCACAATAATTTTTGGAAAGCTAAACTTGACCACCTGGAGCAAGAAAGAATCTATCATATACACCTGACCACACAGGCAGTTCCTGATGCAGAATACTGTGGGCCTTTGAAGATTATGATATTTTAGTTAAGTTCTGTCTTTTGCTGCCTCAGGTGGAATGGTGAAGAAGCTTTCTTTCCCGATAAAGGGCAAAGTTCGATTTTGGTCTAATCAAGAAGCCAAAGAAAGGGCAGCGCTCCCAGCTCCGAGGCTGGCCAGCCGGGCCTGGGTAGAAGTGTGGCAGCCCGTGTTCCTCCTGTCTCACAAGCCCTCCAGGGCCTCCCTCCAGAGTAACGCTGACTTCTTCCAGCTGTAGCTGATAAACAGTGATCAAAGACGGGGAAATCAGGTTAAATTCACGTTCCAAAATCGAATCAGAAGGCCCAGCGCCTAGCAGGAGGGAGCTGCCGCTCTGCCCAGCCTGACAAAGGTCTGCAGGAACCTGGGACCAGGTTTGCCCCTGCGCTTCGGCCTTTGCACCCTCCACCTTGTTCTGATCCTACCCCACCTCCGCAGCCCGGAACGCGGCATCTGTGACCGCCCCAGCCGCTCCAGGTGCCTCTTTACAAACGGCCTCTCTGTAGGTCCTCGGAGACCTCGGATCTCGGCTGTGGTGCCGCGCCAGGTGCTCCGGGGCGAGCAGGTTGGAGGGTGGGGAGAGGGAGCAGGTGCCGAGCATCAGTTTACTGCAAAGCGGAGTGGGGTTCCCAGGGCCTCCTGGTCGCCGTGCGCACGGAACGAGACAGGTTTGGCCTCGGCCGCCCCGCGCCGCCTCCTCCCCGGCGTCCCGCGCGCCCTCTGCCCTCCCGGACCTACTTTCCCGAGCCGCTCACGCCCATGACAAGCAGCGCTGAGGGGGACGCCATGGCCGCAGTCCGGCTCCTTCCCGCCGCTTCCGGGTCCCGTGCGCCCCGCCTTCCCCAGCACGGAGGGCGGAGCAGCACGAGGGCTGGAGGCGTCGCTTCTGCTGCCGCGCCTGGCTCTGCGGCTTCGCCCTGTCCCGGTGTCCCCCTGCCCCGCCGCGTCCCTAGCTAAACCGGGGTCTGCGTCGGAGGGTAAGCGAAGCCTGCGGGAGTGGGGGTGGGGGGCGGAAGTCCCCTGCCAACCTCCGGGCCACTCTCGGCTGCTGGGGCCTCGCCTTCCAAAGCTAAGACTTTCCTGCGCCTCTGACACCAAAGGGAACTAGATTAGATTTATTTAAAATGTTAATGTAGCCCTCCCTGGTCGGGTAGCTCAGTTGGAGCGTCTTCCCAATAAGCCAAAGTTTGCGAGCCTCATACCCTCTCCGGCGCACGAAGGAATTAACCGGCGAACGCATGGATGGATGGAAAACAAATTGATGTCTCCCTGTCCCACTCTCCGTCTAAAAAATCAATCAGTAA
This sequence comes from Mormoops blainvillei, assembly GCA_004026545.1. Taxonomy (NCBI): domain Eukaryota; kingdom Metazoa; phylum Chordata; class Mammalia; order Chiroptera; family Mormoopidae; genus Mormoops; species Mormoops blainvillei. Next base: position 37,383 of record PVJD01008742.1, read on the forward strand.
ATTAAAAAATGTAAAGCGTTACTGTAAAAAGAATAGGCAGATAATAAATTCACATTTTCCCACACCATGTGTGGCAAAAAGTATCCATTTCCCGAATGGTTCACTCTCCCATGTAGGTATATGGGTATGAATATTTTATGAAATTGGGATCATGCTGTCCACGGTGTTTTGTAATCTGGCAATCTGTCACAGTAATATGAGGTGGACAGCTTTTGGTGTCAAATATAGGTAAGACCATAGCAGTACCTGTCAAGGCAACAGGCCTCTGCTATTTCATCGGCTCCTGTTCTCTGGGAAATTACTTAAGGAGGAGAAGCACCTCTTTGAAGGGCCCATTTGCTTTACAACAATATGTTAATTATATGTCATTTAAAGTATTTGATTATAGGATCTAACCTGAACACCTAACACCCTCAGTATTCATTGATGAATCAGGACGCTGGGCGGGAAGCCTTTGCAGAAAGTCCCCCTATCATCTGTCTATGAGTTGAACATCTTGCACCACTTGTTACTGGGGGGAATGTCCCTGCTCTCCTCATCCTATGTAATGATGATGTTCAACAAAAACACTCTTCATTCACTGTGTGTACAACTGTATTATGCAGTGTGGTTCCCTGCATTTTGTCAGTTTTTTAATAATTGAGAGCCATCTCAAGAGGCAGAATGGCTTGGTTGTGTCATGGTTGCCCACAGGATATGGATCTAGTTCGGGTAGAACTAGATGACGTGCATTACAGCCATACCTGATGATGCACCTCATTGCCTTGGACTCTACCATGCCAGTATGCACATATTAGTGGCTTTATACGGAGACTCCAGAGACAATGCACACAGAAGAGTCTCGGTTTAATGCGGTTAACGTGTTCAAAGCTAGCCTGGGCATCATGCATGCAAATTATTTCCCATCAGATCATCATATGTAGCGAATATAGCCACTTACAAATGGTCCCATCATATGCTAATTAATAGTTGTCCACAAAGGTTGGTGGTATAGCCCAACCACTTATGGTCCATGTTCACAAGGTAGCCAAAGCAGCACAGGTGACTTCCCTTGCGGCCATCAACACATTTCTCAAGGGAGTTGACTCAACTCTTATTCTAATACCTAGAGTTATAGATGAGATAGCAAAATTTCACAAGTCTTGGAGACACTTGGAGCAAGAAGTTGGACTCAACCGGTTTCTGTATGCCAAGGCTACACGTCATCCAGAGGCTGCCATGGTGGCCCCATCTGCTTTCCCAAAACTTGCATCAGCTGCCTTATACCATGCCTCAGAGATGAGTGCCACTATGAAGAATTACAGGCAAGGTTGTCTTATCCTGGGTGGAATACCTGAAACAAAGCTCTAGGATGCATTTGACAGGAAGCTCAAGAGAACAGGGCAGTCAACATTTATTGATAAGCAGTGGGCCATCCTAAGATCATGTGGTATCACTCAAGACATTGTAAATGTGATTTCTGGCCAAGATGGAGGTAGGTAGATGAACTTTGTCCCCTCACACAAGCAAAAGAGGCACAACAATAAATTTAAAAACAATCACACTGTTGGAAAATCAAACTGTATGGAAGTCTGACAACCAAGGAGTTAAGAAACATTCATTGACACTGGTAGGAGGAACAGAGAGGGGCAGCAAGGGTGGAGAGGGATGCACGGCAAGGCGGCAGCTGGAGGACTGGACCAGGCAGGTGAGGCAGTGGCTGGCTGACCAGGCAGTCCCACATTTGCAGGCCAATAAACCGGGAGGAACAACTGGGGAGAGAAACAGACTGCGCAACCCAGGGTTCCAGTGTGGGAAAAGAAAGCCTCAAAACCTCTGGCTGCAAAAACCTGTGGGGGTTGTGGTGGCGAGAGAAACTCCCAGCCTCACAGGAGAGTTCACTGGAGAGACCCCCAAGGTCCTAGAATGTACACAAGCCCACCCACCTGGCAATCAGCATTAAAAGGGCCCAATTTGCTTGTGGGTAGCAGGGGAAGTGACCGAGAGCCAGTTGAGAGCCAAGCAAGTGGCATTGTTCCCTTTCTCACATCCCCCAACCCCCACATACAGCACCACAACACAGCACATGGGTAGCCCTGCCCTGGTGAATACCTAAGGCTCGGCGCCTTACAACGTAACAGGAGTGCCAAGACAAAGAAATATGTCCCAAATGAAAGAACAGCTCAAAACTCCAGAAAAAATACAACTAAGTGATGAAGAGATAGTCAACTTATCAGATGCGCTGTTCAAAACACTGGTAATCAGGATGCTCACAGGAATGGTTGAGTATGGTTGCAAAATAGAGGAAAAAGTGAAGGCTATGCAAAATGAAATAAAGAAAAAGATACAGGGAATCAACAGTTGAAGGGAAGGAAACCAGGACTCAAATCAATGATTTGGAACAGAAGGAAGAAATAAACATTCAACCAAAACAGAATGAAGAAACAAGAATTCAAAAAAATGAGGAGAGGCTTACGAACCCCTGGGACAACTTTAAACATTCCAACATCCGAATCATACAGATGCCGGAAGGAGAAGGGGAAGAGCAAAAAATTGAAAACTTATTTGAAAAATTAATGAAGGAGAACTACCCCAATTTGGCAAAGGAAAGAGACTTCCAGAAAGTCCAGGAAGCTCAGAGAGCCCCAAAGATGTTGGACCCCAGGAGGAACATGCCAAGGCACATCATAATTAAGTTACCCAAGATTAAAGATAAGGAGAGAATCTTAGAAGCAGCAAGAGGAAAGGAGGCTGTTACCTTTCAAGGGGCAAAGGAGTTCCTGTAAGAGTATCAGCTGATTTCTCCAAAGAAACCTTACAGGCAAGAAGGGGCTGGAAAGAAGCATTCAAAGTGATGAAAGGCAAGGACCTACATCCAAGAATACTCAATCTGGCAAAGCTCTCATTTAGAATGGAAGGACAGATAAAGTGCTTCCCAGATAAGGTAAAGTTAAAGGAGTTCATCATCACCAAGCCCTTATTATATGAAATATTAAAGGGAGTTATCTACGAAAAAGAAGATCAAAACTATGAACAATAAAATGACAACGAACTCACAACTATCAACAACTGTACCTAAAAACACACACACACAAATCAAATTAAGCAAACAACTAGAACAGGAACAGAATCACAGAAATGGAGATCACATGGAGGGTTATCAGTAGGGAAGGGGAGCTGGGAGAAGGGGGAAAGGGTACAGGAAATAAGAAGCATAAGTGGTAGGTACAAAATAGACAAGGGGAGGTTAAGAATAGCATAGGAAAGGGAGAAGCCAAAGAACTTATATATATGACCCATGGACATGAACTTAGGTGGGGGGGGAATACTCGTGGGAGGGCGGTGCAGGGTGGAGGGGAATAAAAGGGAGGAAAAAAACGGGACAACAGTAATAACATAAGCAATAAAATATACTTAAAGGCATCATAAATGCTATGCTTGGATCATGCAAAAGACACAGAGATGAGTCTCTTTAGTGATCAAGGATGATTAAAAATACATACATACATTCATACATCCATACATAAAAATATTTGATTACAAGCACTTTCCATGACATTTTGCTCAACCTCCTTTGTTACCCAAGTTCATGTTACTTGGCATCCTTGAAACAATAAAGCTGACATATTTCAATTACCCCTGCACTGACTTTGTTTCTCCTGCTTGGCCAGAGTGTGTGAGAATTCAGCGTTCTTGGGTAGGGTTGTTGCAGGTAAAGAAATTGAGCCCCGCAGAGAGGTGACTGGTCTAAGACCTGACAGTTCAGTTATGGCCGATGACCATTTTTTGAGCATCTACCTGCCGTGGGGCTCCAAAGATGAACCTTACCCTCCAGGTGCTCGCAGGCAGGTAGGGGAAGATGTTAAGCAAACACTGTAACTTGTGCTCTGCTTTACCGGCTCTGGCAAAAAAATTCTCATTTCTTTTCAATGTTCAAATCAAAATGGTTAGCAAAAAGGCTGGTCCTTCTTCCCAGATTTCCTCTCCCGAAATATGTCCAAGGGCCTCAAATTTGCTGAATTAGTCAAGGTGGTGGGAGGAAACAGCACCCTCAAGTTGGGTCATTTGCAAAGGGTTTGGCAAAGGGCCTATTTACAGAGATGCATGCGGGGTCAGTTAAAGCACAAGGGGCAGTGTGTTAGTCCCAGTAATTGAGGGGTAGTGTGAAGGGGTGATGGGAGGGAGCCTTTATAAGGGTGTGTGTGTTGGCGGGGGGTGGGGGGGGGAGAATAAACCATTTATGGATAGAGATCTCTTAGGATGAGAGACACCTCTTGTTGACCCAATGGGGAGGGAATTATAAGAGTAAGTGTCCTCTGCGCCCTTTCTCTTGCCCTCTGATCACCTGCTAGCAACCAAACCCCAATGGCCAAACCCGATTGGAAGGCAGAGACCTGGGCAGTCTGGTGGCCCATGCATGCCAGTCTCCTGGACACAGCAGGGGAGAGAAGGGCAGAGGGTGTATTTGATGGGACAAAGGAAAGACATCCAGTACTTCTCTGTTCTCGATTGTCAGTGGCGGTGATTTTCAACCGATGTGCCACCAGAATTTTTAAAACATGCACTACCTGACTGTTTAGTCAGGTTCGGACCTCTTTTCTCCTACATTGTCAAATTAAAAAAATGACAGCAGCGAACACAACAATAGCCATCTGGTGTGAATGAGTCAAAATTATACCTAATTTTTTGTTAGATTGGCAAAAATATTTTTTGTTATGCTGCAGAATTTTAGTAATTACTCCATATTTTGCTGTGTATAACATGTAACCACGTTTTTGGACCAAACTTTCAGAAAAAATTCATTTGTTTTAATTTTGTAATTCAATTATTTATTTATTTATATTTAGATACTTGTTTTTTGTATTATAAATGGGTTTTAGTGTTTATTTTTGAACATATTATGGTACAGGAAATTTTCTGTAACAAATAATTACAAAACACAAGAACAGATACAAGGTACAAGAAATTTTATGTGCTGGAGACAAATTTATGATATTTTCATATGGAAATAGTACTACCTATGTGTAATGTGCCCCCTTATTTTTCTCTCAAAAATTTGAGCAAAAGCGTCTGCATTATACATGGCAAAATACAGTAGTTCACGTGTGCGATGAGATGAAAAAGGTTGAAAATAGCTGGTGAGCAAGATAATCCTTCTGTTCTTTTAGGACAGAACTCAGAAATGCCCCTAGGCTCTAAATTTTACTTTTTTTTTTTTCTTCCAGAGAGTACCACCTTCTGTGACTATGAGCAACCCTGAGGCTGAACATTGGTCTGGCATTAAGTACTGACTGTGCACTGCAGGCCCTGCTGTAGGAGCTCAGGCCCCTGGTGCCCTGGAAACCCGGAGACCCTCAGTGAGGCACTGCTTCCTGCATGCGTTCCTACTGCAATGCGGGGCTCTGGCACAAGCAGGACGGCTTGAGGGCAAGCGGCCTCCAGGTAAGAAAGCCCCTGCTCAAAGAATCAGCAATGAGAAAGGGTGTCTGAAAGGAAGGACTTATGAGGAGCCCAGAGAGCCTTTAGTTTCCAGCACCCTCTGACCATCTCTTTCTCATTTTTTCTGGAGTCTCAGATTAAATTACCCTCTGCCCACAGCCTCCTTCCCTCTCCACAGATGACTTATTTCAATTCTCCATTGGCTTCCTCCCACCATTCATTTAGGATGGTATTGCTGAAAGTTTTGGGTCTTAGGACTCTTTTTTTACTCCGAGAAACTTAAAAATATTTAATAATTTGTTTAGAAACGAAAATAGTAAACCTATTACATACTAACATACTAACACTTTAGGAAAAATCTGTATTTTCTAAAAAATTATTAATGAGAAGAGTGGTATTATTTTATATTGTTGCAAACCTCTTTCATGTCTGGCTTAGTAGATAACTGGAAAATTCTTATACCTGCTTCTGCATTAGAGCAATATATTTTGTTTGAAGTATGTGATGGAAATGCGGCCTCACATGGACATGTGCTGGAACTGGGCCTCACATGGACATGTGCTGAAAGGCTTTTAAAGTATAAAAACCTTTGAAGAGAGTTGTTCAGATTCTTCTTTAATACAATACCTTGCTCGATCAATGGTAGTTTCTTCAAGTCTAGTTCCATTGTGGAATCTGAAACCATACCAATGAACTCTCTGCACTTTTTTCTTTTTTTTTTAAGATTTTATTTATTTTTAGACAGAGGGGAAGGGAGGGAAAAATAGAGGGAGAGAAACATCAGTGTGTGGTTGCCTCTTGCACTCCCCTCACTGGGGACCTGGCCTGCAACCCAGGCATGTGCCCTGGCTGAGAATTGAACTGGCGACCATTTGGTTCACAGATCGATGCTCAAGTCTACTGAGCTACACCAGCTAGGTGAATTCTTTGTACTCTTACGTTAAAATTCCTTCACTGTTTCACACTTTGAATGGACCTTTTACCCATGACTTTGTAACATTATGTACTGATCATTTGAAAAATATTGGTTCACCACTGCAAATCATCTAACTGTCAACACACTTCATTGTACAATATATTTTTAAAATTGCCTTTGTATACATATCACCATTGATCTCATCAGAAAGTCTGTAAGTCTTGGGAAGCTGTGAGGCACCCAAGGGACCTCGGGGTTCAGTGGACCTCACTTTGAGAACTGTTGTTTTGAGTTGTTAACTGCTGTCTGGGGCCGTTGGCTTCTGTTCTCATTATCTTTTTTTAACCAAAGCTGAGTTAAAGAAGATGGGGTTTGTAATTTTTTCCCCACAATTTACTTCGTTAATGGTCTGTTTTCTCCACTTTACTCTTGTCTCCGTTTCTGTATCCTTAGCATCTGGTGCTGTGCCCAGTGTAGAGGCATGGTAGGTGTTCTGAATACACTTGTTAAGTGAATAGGAGGGAAAAAGAGGAATGAAGAAGGGACGTAGGGGAGGGAGAGGGAGAAGGGAGCCCCCTTCTGGTACCGCACGGAATGGACCTCTCGGCATGGACCTCAGGTAAAGCCTGCCCTCTAGTGGAGCTGGTTGTTGGATGAGCTGGACAGAACAAGCTGCAATCAGAAAGCATTTTATTATTTCTCACCGTAACCCCTCAAGTCCATTCTTGTGGCTTTTTTTCTCCGCCCCTGTAAGAAATTCTGAGCATACCTGGTAGTGTTCCCATTCCTGATAGAATCCGTATGGTACAGGGCCTGATTCCTGGCTTTGCAAGTCCATGAAATTGATTTCTATCAGTCTATCCACGGTTGATTAGGCCTGGAGAAATGATTCCCAAGCAAACTCAAAATGGGTTGCAAATGTGAAGGTATTTTGTTATCTATAAATTTCTGTTACAACGTATTAATTTCCTTTTATTGAGATATAATTAACATGCAAGTGTAGGTTTAAGGTTTACATGTTGATTTGATAATAAATACCACCACAGTGTCTGCTAACACATCTATCACGTTATATAATTTTCATTTCCTTTATTTGTGCTGAGAACAATTAAGATCTAGTCTCTTAGCAACTGCGAAGTTTATAACCCAGTATTGTCTGTAATCATTATGCTGTCCATTAGCTCTCCAGTACTTATTTACCTGCTAGTTGCAAGTCTATACCCTTTAATGACATCTCCCAAGCCCCTAGCATGTCAGTTTTTTTTCTTTGATTTGAACCTGATGTATGCGCCCCAGAGCTAACTCACGGATCGGTGATTTACAATTCAACTCATTCCATTTAGGTTACAAAAACTTGAGAAAACAAATGATGAATGAGAAGATTGCTTGGTGGGCATGGATTCAGAGTGAAAAAGTTTTGAATGGGGTGGGCAGGTATTAACCACAAGCCAGGAAGAGCTTAACGAGCCATAGTCATTACCCTGTGTAGTTCCCTATTTCCTGTGCCAGGAATCCCTGGAGACTTGCAGGAGACCTGTGTACTTGTAGCGCCTCTGAGTAATGCCCATTCCCATCTTTTCTCCATTTGATATTGACTGTTTCTTTTTCTCTTACATGTCATAAAAGCCTCTTTTTGTATTTGTTCGTAATGTATTTTTTCCAGTTTGTCTTTTATTACTTTATAGTATTTTTGCCCTGCCGAAGTTTAAGATTTTTTTCTAACATAATTTCTGAAATACATTTTTTCAAGTGCAACTTGTTCTCATGGCACTTTTTATATAATACACTGAAATATTTTGATATTTCTTTCTGTCCTGTCAACTAGGAATCATTTTACCAGTAGAAAAAAATATTTTATGCATATTAGAAAAATACATAATTAAAAGATTTACTAATTTCTTTTATTAGTTTGTTGCTTTAATCATTTATTGGTGATGCTCATTTACAAGATTGGTATGTATCAAAAGTGTAAGAAAATGGGTGGGAGAAAAACATGGTTTTGAGAAAATTCTATTCATAAACTTACTTTAATTCTGTGGATTGGTAAAATGTGAATTGCCAATGCATGATTTTAGTTGATCCATTTCATGGAAAAGTAAGTGTTCCTTGTAAATATAGTTGGCAAACCCCTACATGTCTTATTTCTCAACTTTTTTTCTCTCTGTAGTCCTCTGATGGGCACTCAAGAAACATGTGCACCAAAATTCTTCAACTGGTTAAAAAATATATTGCCTAAGTTTTTAAATAATAAACGTAAAGCTGGATCTTTAAAAATTGATAAAAATGATAATGGTTTATTATTATTGATGGGAAGGATGACACTGCTATCTTTCATGAGAGACTTCCATGACTTTAGAGAACACAAGTACACAATGCTAAGTCATTGGGATGACAACAAGTGCAGGGGGCCCTGTCAGATGGTGCTGGATTGTGCAGAAAGGACGAGCAGCTCGTTGGTGACTACGTTCAGACGCTAACCCAGCCAGCATGGCTCACATATGTTGCCATGGATTCCTGTCCGGCTTCATTTAGACTTGGAAAGTTATTCTTCATGGTCTGTTACAAGCATTTGCATGTGGTGTAAAAATCTGCCCCAGAACATGCCTTTGATTTTATTCTTGAACAAATGAAGACCCATCAACTATTGTGAAAAAGCCAAACTTCACAATCAGTTATTGCACATGGTCCATTATTCTTAAGATAGCTTGATATCCTTTTTTTCACATTAAAACTTGAGAAATTTTGGCCCTGAAGGTTTAGGTAAAACAATTCACTTTAGAACCATTTAAACAGGTCAGTTGAAATAATAAAAACCATCCTTACGTTGTCATAAAGTAATCCTTTTATTTAAAAAGTATTATGAATGAGATAATTCATAAACAGTATAATGAAACAAAAAAAATCCATTTTGATGGCAGTTTAAATGGAATTACTCCCTCATCATGTGCTAAAGGAAGAAACCAAGTTGTCTAAACCATGCATCTTTGGAAAAAAGAAAGATGTATCTCTGTTCTCTTAAAATATATTTCAAATTTTGCTGGAGCTAACATTAGCGCATCAGGTGCTGTCTCAGCCTCGGGCACACCACTTAAATTTGGGAGGCTTAGTTTCTTTTAAATAGTGGGAGAATACTGTTCTATCTACCTCATAGTGCTTGAAATGAACTGAAATCATTTGTAAACTGCAAAATGTTACAGAAATGATAATGGCATATATTAGTTGATACCAATTTAGAAGAAAATTGTTCAGTTTTTAAGTCTATTAACTACTCTATCAGCTATTACTATATTACGTCAATAGTAACATGCTAGTGAGCTGAAAATATTCCAAGATTAATTAGACAAAATCTTTGAAAAAAATATATATATGACTTAAAAAATATATAATGACTATTAAAAATGTTAGTGGGGCCCTAACTGGTGTGGCTCAGCTACTTAGGTGTTGTCCTGCAAAGCGAAAGGTCACTGATTGAATTCCCGGTCAGCGCACACACCTGGGTTGCAGGTTTGGTCCCTGGAAAGGGCGCGTACAAGAGGCAGTGATTGATGTTTCGCTCTCCCTTTCTCCCTCCCTTCCCCTTGCTCTAAAAATAAATAAATAAAATCTTTTAAAAAAGTTAGTAGGATATCTTTGAAAATTGTGATTTAATATTACATTTCAAATTTCTTAAATCTATATAAACAAAATCCTTTGATCATATTTTCCTCTGAAATAGCCATACTATCAAAAGGCTGCTTGATAGACTTCGGAGACCACCTATGTATATGGATACTATTTGAAGATTTAATTAATTAATTAATTTGAGAGAGGGGGACAGGAGGGAGAATGAGAGGGAGAAAAACGTTGATGTGCAAGAGAAACGTTGATTGGTTGCCTCTCGCACGCCCCCAGCTGGGGACCTGGCCTGAAATCCAGGCATGTGCCCTGACTGGAATTGATCCCATGACCTTCCAGTTCACAGACCAGCGCTCAACCCACTGAGCCACACCAGCCTGGGCAGATGATATCTGGAGGAACCCAGCCCCACATCACTGGAATGGAATCTTTTTCTACCCTGGGCATCGGCTGGGAAGGCCTCTTGACATGTCATGATTGCAGACCTGGAAAATAAGACACTTTCCAGCCTGCTGGTCTATCACACAGCAATTTCAGTGCTTCTGGCAACTCTGGGTCATCCTCTCTCCTTTAAACAGAGTCAGATATTTTGAGTCAGAAAGATATATTATTAATGATCATTTTATGGGTGGAAAATATTAGATGGAAGTCAAAGGTTTTCCTAAGGTCACAGAGCAAGTGTAATTACCATCTAAATTTAACTCAGTTCTCATACTTGGATGCGGGGTGATGTGTGGCAGGTAGAATGAACAGTTTTTCACTTTATAAATTGCTGGAAAAGTCACTTTATTTTTTACATTCTTATTAGTTTTGTTTCTTGATTTGACGCCTGGCTTTTATCATATGACTTTAAACCAAACTTATGTTTTAACTTCATACAACACTTCAGAAACCCATTAGTGTGGCCTTTACGTTGGGAGTGAGAGGGGAAGCAAAGCAATCATCGCTGCACGAAAGCAAATGAAACATGAATCCTCCAAAAAGGCTGCTAGGCCTCAGATGAACTAGAACAATGTTGTCTCACTAACCTATATTCCTCTCTGCTCCCACCACAACCTGCTTTAGTTACACTGTATGTTAAATGACCTGGATCCTTAACATAAAACACTTCGCTTAAAGTTTTTGCATCTTTAGTTGTGTGTGGGAGGTACGCTGTCATAAACATGCAAGAACAAGAGGGTAGATGTCAAAAGAGAAGTAGACAGAAAAAAAAAGTGCTGTCTCATAAATGTGGTTCTGACTGTGTATTCAAGGAGAAAAGTTACAATTTTTTTTTTTTTTGGCAATCCCGCTCAGGAAAAAGGAAATCTGTGAAGAATTATCATATGAGTGAAGGGATTTTGTTCAAATTCTGAATATTTATTGACATCCAAACCAGGAGATTGAATTTCTTCTTACCCCTACTGGTTGCAAGCAAAATACCTCCTCTCTGTCCTGAATGGCAGGGTTTGGGGCGTGACAGATTCCAAACGACGTCTCCAGCTTCTTTCAGCTTGATATCTGGAAGCATACTGAGCAAACCTGTGAAAAGATAAGCTTGTCTTCCTTGTCTTTAAAAAAATTGTGGTAAAATACACATAACGTAAAGTTTACAGTCTTATCCAGTTCTAAGTGTACAGTTCTGTTGTGTTAGGTACCTTCAGAACTTTTCATCTTGCAAAACCGAATCTCTGTACCCATGAAAAAACAACTCCCTGCTCCCATCTCCTCTCAGTTATTGGTACCCACCAATCTACTTTCTGTTTCTAAGGATTTAACTACTTTCGGTACCTTATACAAATGGAGTCATACAATATTTGTCTTTTTGTGACTGGCTTACTTCACGTGGGATAATGTTCTCAAGGTTCATCCATATTGTACCATATGACAGAATTTCCTTTCTCTTTAAGACTGAATAATATTTTACTGCATGTATACACCATGTTTTTTACAGAGTCTTTTACGTACTCTCCATTAATCTGCCAATAGACATCAGGGTTGCTTCCATCTTTTGGCTGTTGTCAATAATGCTGCCATGAACATGAATGATGTGCAAATATCTCTTTTAAAAAAACTTAAAGAATTTTATTTTTCAATTACAACTTAGATTCAGTATTATTTTGTATTAGTTTCAGGTGTACAGCATAGTGGTTGGACAATCATATACTTTATAAAGTGATCCCCCCAATAAGTCTGGCAGCCACCTGGCACCATACATCATTATTACAAGATTATTGATTATATTCCCTATGCTGTACTTTATGTCCCTGGGACTATTTTGCAACTACCAAGCAGTACTTCTTAATGCCTTCATTTTTTTTCACCCAACTCCCTAGCCCCTCTCCCCTCTGGCAACCCTCAGTCTTTTCCCTGCATTTATGACTCTTTTCATTTTGTTCTTTAGATTCCACATTTGAGTGAAACTCTATGGTATTTGTCTTTCTCTATCTGACTTATTTTACTTAGCATAATTCCCTCTAGGTACAGCCATGCTGTAGCAAATGGTAAGATTTCTTTCTCTTTTAACGGCTGAGTAATATTGCATTTTATCCACATGTCTATTGACAGGCACTTGGGCTGCTTCCATATCTTGGCGATTGTAAATAACGCCTCAACGAACATAGGGATGCTTGTGTTCTTTTGAATTAGTGTTTTGGGTTTCTTTGGATGTATACCCAGAAGTAGAATTACTGGATCATAAGGCAGTTCCATTTTTAATTTTTGGCGGTAACTCCATATTGTTTCCCACAGTGGGTCCAGCCATCTCAATTCCCACCAGCAGTAGTCCAGGGTGCCCATTTCTCCACATCCTCACCAGCACTTGTTTGCTGGTTTGCTGGTTTGACGATAGCCATTCTGACAGGTGTGAAGTACTGTCTCCTTGTGGTTTTAATTTGCATATCTCTTTTGACACCCCACTGTCAATTCTTTTGGATATATGCCCAGAGGTGGGGTTGTGGGATCATTAATAGTTTCCTTTTTAACTTTTTGAGGAACCGTCATACCGTTTCCATAGCAGCTGCACCATTTTACAATCTCACCAACAGTTCACAAGTGTTCCCTTTTCCCCACATCCTCGCCAATGCTGATTTCCTTCCTTCCTTCCTCCTTCCTTCCTTCCTTCCTTCCTTTTTTCTATAATAACCGTACTCATGTGTATGGGGTCATATCTCATTCTTATCTGGATTTGTATTTCCTTAATGATTAGTGATGTTTAGCATCTTTTTTATATGCTTGCTGGCTGTTGTACATCACCTTTGGAGTATTGTCTACTCAGCCTTTACTTTTTGGCAGCCTTTCTCCATCTCAGAGGACCACCTGCCTTATCCAAATAGGGTTGCCTGCCTTCTTTATTTACCCCCACTCTCCACCACCTAGATCCTGAAAGAGGAGTGGTGGCAGCCTCTAAGCCTATGTATAAAAAGACAAAATGAAATAGTTGCGAGAGTGGTAAAGGGTAGTACAACGAGGAAAATAAAGTGAAATGAGGAGTAGGGCGAGCACACAAGGGCCATTTCAAAGGCCCTCTCCTCGCTGTGGCTGCAAGCTCCTCAGCAGCCAGGGAAGGGAGGGAAAAATAACCATTTATCGTAAGATGAACCCACGCCAGCCTGCCGGAAGAGCACGGCCTCTCCTGTCGAAGTGCCCCGATGGGGTGCGAGGTGGATTATACGTGGCGATTGGCTGCAGGTGGAGACAGGAGCGGAAAGGGAGGCGTTAAGAATGACTTCCACGTTTCTGGTTTAAGAGACAAGGTGGGTGGAGATGCTGTTCACCTAGAGGTGGAAGAGAGCGCAGGAGGTGGGTGAGCATGGGGAAGGTCTAGAGCTCCATTTTGAGCAAAGCCTGTGGACTCCCCAAAGTCAGGCAGGAGAGTCGTTATCAAAGGAGAATGAGGAGGCGTGGCCAGAGAGGTAGGAAGAAAAGAAAGCCTCCAGGGAGCCACTAACCTTCCAGTGCTCCGGAGAGCAACGAGTACGAATATTGAAGCACGCACAGGACATTTCAACTTGGTACTTGGTAACTGGACTTGGTAACATGTTTAAATATTCTTTGAGCAAAATGATAAAAATGTGCTTTCCCTTGGGGCCATATAATAGAAATGTGCCCAGTAGGAAGGGTAAATTGAAAAAAGAAAAAAGAAAAAGGAAAAGAAAAGCCTTGCATTTTAAAATTGCTGACAGCACTGCTAGAAAGGACACGTACTGCTCCCTCTGGTGGCGGGGAGGGGACGTGGCTGGTTCAGTGTTCAGGGGAACAAGTGTGAGCAGGGTGATACAGGGTTACCATCTTAACATCGGGGTTTTCCAAAGTAAAATTTAGCTAGCATATTCCTTTTTGGAGGGGGACAGTCTGAGCAAAGTAAATTTTTACAAGGACAAGTTTGTGTGCAGAAAAGGCAGTGCAAATAGAAAAGCATACTTTCACTAAAATGAATTCTCAAAAATAAAGGATATTTGAAAGTCACAGAATTATTTCAGATGGAAAATAACTACTCTTGGTTCTGGAAATGGGTCCTAGGTCATGACCAGTGAGGATTCTAAATACCACCTGAGAAGGATTTCATATTTACTGGAATAATTTTAATTTTTAGAATACATTGTTTTATTATGAGTGAGATGTGTTCCACATTCAAAACTTTTGTGAACAAAGAGGCTACAGGCAAATCTACTTCAATTACAATTTCTCTTACCATTTGAGATTGATTTCTGGATATGTTTGAGACATTTTCTCAGTTGCTTCGGTCATTGTACCATTGTACTCAATTCTTGGTCACAAAAGAAACTCAGGTTTGAACACTGACTCACTGACGCTGTAACATAATGTTTGGAACCTGCTCACATGCCTCAAAGTCCAAGGCCTTGAAGCTAAAATGAAGCATCTCACCTATATTTCATTCCACTGTTTAATTCACATTATGTTTATTATTAAAGGACATACAATGTAAGTTTCATTGGGCTTTTGTTCGTTTAGGTTATCTGATTCCCCTCTGGAGAGTTTTGTACTTCATCCAAGATTATAATTAGAGCATACTGTCGTACGTGAAAGTTGGTGATTTGGGGGTGTTTCAATATTAGAGAGTTAATATCTCTTCCTATCCTGAAATTTTAAAATACAAAAGACAACTCTTTAGTAACATATCCAAGATTAAACAAATGCTAAGTTCCCTAATAAATCAAATTTAAGAGAAAATAAACTCTGTGATATCACTTTAACTGAATTTAAAAATTGGAAGTTTGTACCACCCCAAAATGAAGTCTTCTACCCATTAGTAGTCCTCCCCAAACCATCCCCATCCATCCGATCTTTCATATAAATGGATTCATACAATATATGATCTTCTGTGATTGGTTTCTTTCACTTAGCGTAATATTTCGACATACATCCATGTTATAGCATGTATTAGCACTTCATTAATTTTTATTGCCAAATAATATCCTACTGTGTGAATATACCATATTTTATTGATCAGTTCATCAGTTAATATACATTTGGGCTGTTTCCATTTTTTTTGGATATTTTGAATGACGTTTTTAATGAATCTTTGTGTAGAAGTTTTTGTGTGGATGTATGTCTTCATTTCTATTGGGTGTACACCGAGGAGTGGCGTTGCTGCGTCACATGGTGACTCTGTGTTTAATCTTACGAGACACTGTCAGACTATTTCCAAAGTGGTCGAATCATTTTACATTCCCACTAGCAGTGGATGATTCCAATTACTCCACATTCTCAACACTTGTTATTTTCTGTCTTATTATAGGCACCCTAGTTGGTGTGTGGTAGTACACCATAATGGTTTTGAATTACATTTTCCTAACGATTGGTGATGTTGAGAACTTTTTTCATGTGCTCATTGGCTAGTTGTATATCCTTGGAGAACTATTTTTCAGATCCTTTGCCAATTTTTAAATTGGGTTGTTTGTCTTTTATTATTGAGTTGTAAGAGTTCTTCATACATCCTCTATATAATTCTCTTATCAGATATATGATTTCCAAATATTTTCTCATATTCTGTGGGCTCTCTTTTCACTTTTTTTTAATGGTATTTATTGAAGTATAAAAATTATAAATTTTGGTCATGTTTAATTAATTTTTTTCCATTGCTGCTTATGCTTTTGGTGTCTTTTTTAAAGTATAATTTATTGATTATGCTATTACAGTTGTCCCAATTTTTTTCTTCCCTTTATCCCCCCTCTGCCCTGCACCCCTCCACCCTCTACCATCCTCCCTGCTTAGTTCATGTCCGTAGGTTGTATTAATAAGTTCTTTGTCTTCTCTATTTCCTATACTATTCTTAACCTCCCCCCTATTTTATGCCTACCATTTATGCTTCTTATTCCCTGTACCTTCCCCTTCCTCATTCGCCCCTCCCCACTGATAACCCTCCATGTGATCTCCATTTCTGTGATTCTGTTCTTGTTCTACTTATTTGCTTAGTTTTTGTTTTTGTTTTTGCTTTTTAGGTTCAGGTTTTGATAGTTATGAGTTTGTTGTCATTTTATTGTTCATAGTTTTGGATCTTCTATTTTTTAGATAAGTCCCTTTAACATTTCATATAATAAAGGCTCGGCGATGATGAACTCCTTTAACTTTACTTTATCTGGGAAGCACGTCATCTGCCCTTCCATTCTAAATGATAGCTTTGCTGCACAGAGTAATCTTGGATGTAGGTCCTTGCCTTTCAGGATATTGAATACTTCTTCTTGCCTGTAAGGTTTCTTTGGAGAAATCAGCTGATACTCTTATGGGAACTCTTTTGTAGGTAACAGCCTCCTTTCCTCTTGATGCTTTTAAGATTCTCTCCTTATCTTTAATCTTGGGTAACTTAATCATGATGTGCCTTGGTGTGTTCCTCCTGGGGTCCAATTTCTTTGAGACTCTCTGAGCTTCCTGGACTTTCTGGAAGTCTATTTTCTTTGCCAGATTGGGGTAGTTCTCCTTCATTAATTTTTCAAATAAGTTTTCAATTTTTTGCTCTTCCTCTTCTCCTTCTGGCATCCATATGATTCGGATGTTGGAACGTTTAAAGTTGTCCCCAAGGTTCTTAAAGTCTCTCCTCATTTAAAAAAATTATTGTCTCTTCATTCTGTTCCAGTTGGATGTTTATTTCTTCCTTTTGTTCCAAATCATTGATTTGAGTCCTGGTTTCCTTTCCTTGGTTCCCTGTATATTTTGCTTTATTTCACTTTGTGTAACCGTCATTTCTTCCTTCATTTTGTGACCGAGCTGAAGCAATTCTGTGAGCATCCTGATTACCAGTGTTTTGAACTCTGCATTTGCTAGGTTGTCTATCTCCTTGTCACTCAGCCCTTTTTCTGGAGTTCTGATCTCTTCTTCTCGGGCCACATTTCTTTGTCTCCAGTGCACCTGTTACGCTGTAAGGGGGTGGAGCGTTAGGTATTTGCCAGGGTGGGGCAACCCACGGGCTGCACTGTGGTGCTGTCCTGGGCTCTGGCAAAGGCAGGGGGCAGAGTGGGCTGGCGACACCCGAGGAGAGACTGTGGCTGAGGCTCTGGGAGAGAACTGAGAGAGCAGCCTCCAGGATCGTGGTGCTGAGTCCTGCTTTTGGTGTCTCATCGAAGATAAAACACTTAAGTTTCTAATCCAAGGCCACAAAGATTTACACTTACATTTCCTTCAAAGAGGTTTATAGTTTTAGCTTTTGCATTTAGGTGTATGATCCATTTGGAGTTTTTGTATGTGGCGTATGGGTCCAAATTCATTTTTTGTATTCAGTTGTTCCAGCACAATTTGTTGAAAAGAGTATTCTTCCTCTCATTGAATTGCCTTGGCATCCTTGATGAAAATTAATGGAACATAAATGTGAAGGTTGATGTGTGGATCCTGATTCTATTCTATTGAACTGTGCCATCCTTTTGCCCCTACAATTGTCTTAATGACTGTTGCTTTGTAATAAGTTTTGAAATTTGAATTCATGAGTCTTCTACCTTTGTTTTCAAGATGCTTTTGGCTAGTCTGGGTTTTTTCTATTTCCTTATAAATTTTAGAATAGGTGTTTCAATTCCTGCAAAAAAAAAAAAAAGCGAGCTGGGATCTCGATGGGGATTGCATTAAATCTGTGGATTAATCTGAGCAATGTTGCCAGCTTAACAATGTTCTTCCTGTTCATCGATGTGACATGAAATGTCTTTCTACTCAGGCAGGTCTTTAATTTCTTTCAACAATGTTTTGTACTTTTCAAAGTTTGTACACCTTTAAAAATTTATTCCTAAGTATTTTATTTTTTGGATACTAATGTAAATGGAATTATTTCATTAAAATTTCAGATTGTCCATTGATAGTGTATAGAAATACAATTAATTTTTGTATATCGCTTTTGAGTCCTACAACCTTTTCGAACTTGTTGATTAATTCTAATGGTTTTTTAGTGGATTCATGAGAATTTTCTGTATATGAAATCATGTCAAAATACAGATAGTTTTATTTCTTCCTTTCCAAGCTGGATGCCTTTTATTTCTTTTTCTTGATTGTATATAATCTATACAACTTGAAAAGAAGTGTTGAGAAAGGACATCATTGTCTTCTTCATGATTCTGGGAGGAGAGCATACAGTCTTTTACCATTAAACATGATGTTCGTTGTGGGTTTTTTGGTAGATACCTTTCATCAGGCAGAAGAAGTTCTCTTTCATTCCTAGTTTGCTAGGTGGTTTTTTTTAATCATGACGAGGTGTTAGAGTTTGTCAATTGCTTTTGTTCTAGGTCAACTGAGATTTCCTTGTGGGATTGCCCTTTATTTTATTGATACGGTGTATTACATTAATTGATTCGGGGCTGTTATATCAGCCTTTCATTCCTGGGGTATGGTGATTCATCCTTTATATGGTGCCGGGCTTGATTTGCTAATGTTTTCTGAATTTTTGTGTTTATTATTTGTAAGAGATATTGGACTTTAATTTTCTTATAATGTCTTGGCTTTGGAATCAGGTCACATGGAACAAATTGGAGAGTGTTTCCTTCTCTTCTGTTTCTTTTATTTTTGGAAGAGTTTGTGAAGAATTGGCACTTTCTTCCTTAAACACTTGGAAGAATTCACGAGTGAAGCCGCATGGGACTGGATTTTTCTTTGAGGGAAGTTTGAAAATTACTAATTCAACCTCTTGTTAGAAGTTTATTTAGGTTTTCTGTTTTTTCTTGAGTCATTTTTGATAGTTTGTGTCTTTCTAGGAATTTATTTTATCTAAGTTGGCTGGCATACAGCTTGATTTGTTTGTTGACCAAGTGTATCCTCACCATTTCTCGGCAAGCTGCCCATCCCCACTCTCTGTGGTCACAGCGGCAGAGTCCCCTAGGCACATTTGAAGGTGTGAGCCAGGCTGTCTTGCTACCCTTGATTGGTTCACTTGACCAACTAGGAGCTGAAAAGGACCAATTTTTTTTCCCAGTCAAATAAACCAGTAACGTGTAAGTGCAGAAAGAAGCTCTTGGCAGACACATTTGCCATCCTGTTGCCTGGAAAACAGAAATCCATTCTGCAGTGAGAGGCATCAGTGGCGCTGGCTGGTGGAGTAAATGTGGGAGACAGAGGCCTGATTAGGATTAAACTCCTGCTTTTAGTTCATGTTATTGAAATTGGATTGCCTCCCTGCCAATGATTCCCCAGTCTCACAGACTTTTTTTTTTTTTTTTAACATCCTTTGATGGGACATCTTTCAAATCCAATGCATAGTCTTGACAAGTGGAGAGCTGGGTCTTGGGACAGTGTAACTGGAGGCAGACAAGGTGCATTCTGTGTTTCCAAGGTGCGTCTCAGTCAGTGGTGAGCTTCAGTCCCAGAAGCCTGGCTGCAAGTAGACAGAGGGTGACAGATTAGGGATGTCACTCAGCTGGTAAACTGAGGCTACTTAAGATCAG
This sequence comes from Mormoops blainvillei, assembly GCA_004026545.1. Classification (NCBI taxonomy): domain Eukaryota; kingdom Metazoa; phylum Chordata; class Mammalia; order Chiroptera; family Mormoopidae; genus Mormoops; species Mormoops blainvillei. The sequence goes on from PVJD01008742.1 coordinate 57,186, forward strand.
AAAATAACACATCTGGGTGAAAAATAATAGCTACACCCTCTGATATACCCCACCTTCTAAAATGAAGATTGAGACTGAAGATTCTGATGAAGAAGACAGAGTAGCTGGCAACCAGAAAAGAGAAACCTTGGACCACCTGGGTCCGCCCACAGCACCTTCTTCTCGGTCCTGCACTGGACCAAGGGATGTAGCTTCCAGGGCCAGGACAGAGCCTGAGGCACAGGCACAGCATCACAAGGTAGTTGTAGAGGAACGCCACCCGCGTGGCCCTAAACCCAGGTCCTTACATGAATACAAAGGGGGTGGGCAGATTCCTCAGTGTTTCTGCTAAGAAACAGAAGCTGTATAGACGTGGCCCTGTTCCTGGAGTACCAGTTAGCAGACCTAGGGCTTTAAAGGTAATGAAAATATTTGCCTCATGAAATATTGTCAAATGGAGTTCTTCTCAAATAGGACTTATTAATAATCCATGAAATACACTAGACATTTTATGTGCCTTACCATGTCTCACAAAAAAGGGTAAGATGTATATCTTGGGTGAGTGGCCAATTGGAGAGTTTTCTTCTCTTCTCTCTCTCTTTTTTTAAAACTGTTATCTTGTGTTTTCTCCACCATTACGTCCTGGGCAGGAGTGGGTCACATTTATCATTTCCCAGCAGCTGCAAAATCCGGACGTGCCATACCTGGACCAGACTGAGACTGCACTGCAGAAATAATGAAAGATCCTGGATAAAGAACAGTGTCTCTGTGAGGTCTCTCAGTGCAGTAGCTGGGTGGGACTTTGCGAGTGGGGAGAAGATAGTTCTTATTATGTTAGGTAAGGCCATTTTGGAAATTTATATTTTTTAGTGGAAGATGGTATGGATGTGTTAGGTAGAAAAGGAAAGGAATATAACTGGTACCCACTGAGGTGACAGCCCTGCTGTTTTCGGACATGGCCTCTCCCTTTCCTCCACCTGCTTACAGAGGCGGGGCTCTTCACAGCCATGTTTTGAAATTATAACAACCCTTTGGCTACTTTTGATTGGTTTGGAGACTGCTCTCTGACCCAGACATAGCCCAAGTCCCTTTTTTAGATCATTTTGCTATTTCATCAGTTCAATAATGAATATCTGGCTCAAGCTAAGGGTGGGGAAAGAGAGAGAGAGAGAGAGAGGGGGAGAGAGAGAGAGAGACCGTAATTTTCCACCATGTAGACGATGAGGAGAGCAAGGAAGGGAGAGGAATGAAGGCAACACTAAGAGCTGAGTAGACATGAGAGAAAGACCGTGTTCAGGTCCCTGCTTCCAGCTTGCTTCTGGGTCCCAGTGTGTCATGGGTAACCTTCCTTTTTGCGTTAGTTAATTTTAGTAGGTTCTGCTACTCGCAACCAAAACAATGTTAACTCACTTAGCCTATTAAAGAAACTAACATCCCATTTGCCACATTTATAGTAATACACTTAACATAATGATTTGTTATGCAAACAAAAACATAGCAATATCTTCCTTAGCTTATCAGCTCTTTATGTGAAATAAGTGTAATTTTTTCTCCTTTCCTTCCTTTTTGCATTCTTCTTTTCGGTGCTCTTGGAGCCTAGCACAGTGTCCAGCATCAATAGATGCTCAGTTAATGTTTAATGACTGAACTGAACATAAATAAAAAGGAAAGTAAGAAATTACCCCCAAATCCCATTGCTAAACGAATAAAACCATTTTCCCGTCTCCCTGCACCCAGATTCTCCCCCCCTCACTCCCTCTTTTCCCCTTCCCCCTTCCTTCCTTCTTTCCTCTTTCTCTTTCTTCCTTTCTTCCTTTCTTTCTTAAATATATGTTTATTGACCTTAGAGAGGGAGAGAGGGAGGAAGAGAGAGAGAGGGGAGTATTGATGTGAGGGAGAAACATCAATGATTCATTGCCTCCCATATGTACCCAGACTGGGGATTGAACCTGCAACCTAGGTATGTGCCTAGACCAGGGGCCAAACCTACAACCTTTTCGTTACAGGATGATGCTCCAGCCAACTGAGCCACACTGATACCCTGGCCACAGTGTCATCATTTATACTGAAACGTAATCCCAGGACAGACCCAGTTTTGCATGCTACTTTACTTCAATAACAATGTATTATAAACACGTTTCCATGATGTTCACAACCTTCAAAATTGCTATTGTTACTGCTTTAATAATGGGAAAGATAAATTTAGAAAGTATTATACTGGATACTATTTCATAAGGCAAATAGCAATCGAAAGTGCTTTCATCACAGTCAACAGGGCTGACCTGCCCCTCTCTGCCACACTGCCTGCCTTTGCAAAACCGCATTCTGCTCAAATCCAGCTCTTCTCTGTACACCACAGCTAGACCTGTGCATCTGAATGCCGCTGGAAAAAACTCCAGCGCCATGCTGACCGTCTCACCTTCAGTTCCTCATCGCTGACTCGGAGAAGGCCCTGATGCCGTGTAGCGGTCGTTTCCTGTTCCCTGTTCCCTGAGTCTCAACCCGTTCTGTTGCCTAGGCGCTTGCTTCAGTCTTTCATCTCCAACCTCTAACTTCGCCTCCCCCAGCCTCCATCTGAGCTGAGACCTTGTACTTTCTTTCGCTGTGAAATAAAAGGCAATCAGAAGGAAACTTACAAGACCCCAAGACCACCCTACCTTATCTACCCCCATTTGTCCCGACAGATCCTGCCTTTCCTCCTGTTACTTTGAATGATCTTAACATGCTTCTCTCGAAGGCCAGTTCTTTCTTGGCACCGAGTCTGTTTTCCCTCAGATGCTCAAGGATTTTGCTCCAGCAATTTCCTGCCACCCCCACCACCCCCATCTCTTGCATCACCATTATTTTCTTCTTTACCAGGCTCTTCTCATTAGACTGCAAATGTGTCATTACTTTGTTGATGTAAAAAACGTCCAAATCTGTAGAGAATTTTTATGAGTTTATTTGAGCCAAACTGACAACATATGCTGGGAAGTGGAATCTCAATGGAGTGAGAAACTGCTTCTGAGAGTGGCAGTTTTGCGTCTTGCTTTATACACTGGATTCAAAGGAGGAGATGTAAGGAGTGTTACATGAAATCCACTGGTGGCAGGTTAGTGAGGCAGGAGGAGGCATGGCGGGGAGTCTCTAGGGCGGGATAAAAGGCAAAATGGAGAAACACACACTTTTACATTGGTGGGTGCAGAATAGTTAATAATTAACATCTACAACACATAGCGATATTGTACAGGGAACAAGGTAACAGTGAGGGAGTGGTTCCGTGGTCTGGCACTCTGGTGCCTGCGGTTCTGTCTCTGAGCAGTCTAGAACAGAAAATCACTCTGACGTTTCAAAGGTTTGTCGTCCTAGATGCGTAAGAACAGTGGACAGAGCTCATCTGAGGTAAAGACTGACCTTTGCTAAGGAAGCTATAGGCCTGGTACATGACTACCTGCTATGATCTGCCCAGTTAGGAATTTGTGAGTTGTCAGGCCTGCCATGTGGGCCCCTGAGCTTGTCAGGTTTATTTTATTTTATTGATTTTAGGGAGGGATTGAGGTGAGACACACACACACACACACACACACAGAAACATCAATTTGTTGTTCAACTTATTTATGCATTCATTGATTGCTAGTTGTACATGCTCTGACTGGGGACTGAACCTGCAACCTTGGCATCGTCAGCTTTATTGCGTAGCCCCTTTTCTGTTCACGACTTCTTTCCTTAACATACATTCACATACATGCACGCACACACCCAAAAAACTTTTCATGACCCACTTTACTCTCCACCCATGGCTCCATTTCTTACCTTCCTTTTTGAGCGGAATTCCTTGAGTCCGGTGGTTCTCAAAGGGCATTGTAAGATGCGGCACGAGCATCGCCTAGGAGCTTGTTAGAGATGCAAATTCTTGGACTCCACCCCAGATCTACTGAATCAAAAAATTCTGGGAGTGGGGCCAGCAGTCAGTGCTTTAGCAAGCCTTCCAGGTGAGTCTGAGGTATGCTAAAAGTTGAGAGCCACTCTTTAGCATATACCAGAGTTGCTGACTCCAGTTTTTCCCCGTTCTCTCTGAAACACACTCCAGCCAACCTTTAGATTTCTGCATTCCACAGAAACTGCTCTGTCAAGGTCAAAAACGACCTCCATTGGTGGGAATCACATTTATTGTCGGAGAGGAAAGCTGCAGACCAGAAAGTTAGAGTGAACCCTAAGGTACTGGAGTATAGTCAGAGACAGCAGTACGAATGGATGTTTAATTTAGTATAAAAGTATACATATATATATAGATAGGTAAACAGAAACACAGTTACATGCATGACCATATACACACACAGGTTTTTACGAGACCGAGTCAGGTCTGATGGCTCATTAGTTAGCAGCCAAAAAAGCAACATGGGGCTTTTGAGCGTTAGGTTCTTGTTCCCCTGAATGGTGCCGTTCGTCAATAAAATAGTCGATCTTTCTTTCTCCAGCTGCAGTTCTTGGTGTTTTGTGCTTGGCTCTGCTAGTGCACGGTGGGCAAACTCTGTTGTTTAACAGTCCTTCTGTGCAACTTTCAGCAAGTTACAAGATAGCATGACAAAAACCTTATAAATTTTACAGTGATCTAAGCGGGGTTACTGGTTAATCGAGGCAAAGTTATACACTCTAAACAAGGGTTAATCTATGCTAGGTTACCTGTGAGGCTACTTGTGCAGGTTAGTTACAGTATAACCTAGTCTTGCCTGCTGAGGGTGCCTAGGAGCAACGACATCCCAGCAGTGACACTCAAGACCTAGGTAATAAAGTCAAATGGTGGTTCTCGAATGTCTCCCATCTCGAGCAGTTTGGCTCTCGACCAAATTGTTCATGGAAAAAATGTGTCAGTTATTGAACAAAACTTCCATTCTCAACCCAACAACCCTTTCATACAGATACCTGTATGATCAGTCACATGTCTATCAGGTGACAAATGAGAGAGTGCGTCAGTGTGAGTTAGTTTACCACTAAACTTCATGTTGTTAACATCTAAGGAAATTTTGCTGTAAATATTTTTGTGTTTTTTGCTTTTTTTGCTGCTTATTATTATGAACAATGTATAGCAGGTGACCATGGGTCCCAAGAAGTTTAGCAATAGCAGCAAAGTGAAAAAGGAGGTTGTGAGAACAATGATAGAGCTTAAAAAAGAAATAATTGCAAAGTATGATAGAGATGTTCCTGTGTGAGATCTGGCTACTGAGTATGGCATGGTAAAATCAGCGATTAGCACAATTTTAAAATATAAAGAGGTCATCAAGAGTGCTGATGTTGCTAAGAGTGTGAAAGTACTTGTGAAACAATGATCAGAGGAAGAAAAATTGTTGTTGATTTGCATAAACTAAAAGCGGTGATAGCATTTTGGAGGCAATGATACGTGAAGAGCGGAGACGCTGCAATCTGACCTCCTGGAGGACACCGTAGAATATGTGCTGAAAGTGACTTGTTTAAGGCCAGCAGGGGGTGATATAAATCTTATTTTTTTATCCTGACCAGAGGACATTTTTTTCATTGCTTTTAGAGAAAGAGGAATGGAGAGAGGAAGGGAGAGAGAGAAACATTGATCTGTTGCCTCCTGTACATACCCGGTATGGGGATTGAACCTACAACCTAGGTCTGTGCCCTGGCTGGGAACTGAACCTTTCAACCATGGGGTGGTGCTCCCACCACCTGAGCCACACTGGCCAGGGCATGATAAATTTAAGAAAAGAAGCGGCATTCATAGTGTGGTGAGGCGTGGGGAGGCTGCCAGTTCCACCAAAGTAGCTGCTGATAATTTCATGACAGAATTTCGAGAATACGTAGAGGCCAAGGGACTTCTTTCCCCCCAGCAAGTGTTCAGGTGTGATGAGACAGGCCTCTTCTGGTAAGAAAATGCCAAAGGGGACTTCTGTCGCACAGGAGAAGCCATTGGCAGGACACGAACCAATGAAGGACAGGCTGGCATTATTGTTGTGTGGCAGTGTGAGTGGGAACTTTAAATTGAAGCCTCTTCATACCTACCATTCTGAAAAACCATGAGTTTTTAAGAAAAATAATGTCATAAAAAACAAGTTGAATGCGATGTGGAGGGCTAATAGCAAAGCTTGGGTAACCAGGAAATATTTTACTGAGTGGATTCGTGAAGTGTTTGCCCCAAGTGTGAAGAAATACCTCCAGGAAAAGCAGTGGCCTCTCAGGGCACTTTTTGTAAGAGCTCCTGCCCAGCGCGTGGGCTTGGAGGCTGAGTCGCTGGAGGTGGGCAGCTTCATCCGTGTTGGGCTCTTGCCACCTACCATCCAGCCCATGGACCAGTAGGCCATTTCCAAATTTGAGAAGCTCTGCACAAAGGCACTGTTTCAGAGGTGTTTTGAGGTGACCTCTGAAACTAATTTAACGGTTAGGGAGTTCTGGAAGGTACATTTTAATATCCTCACTTGCTTGAGCCTCATAGACAAAGCACAGGGGGACGTGTCTTCCAGGGCCATGAAATCAGCCTGGAAGAAACTATGGCCTGAATCTGTGGTTGAAAGAGGCTTCGAGGGCTCTGAGGACAAGCCTGTGTCTGTTGTGGAGGATACTGCGTCTCTGGGCAGGTCCATGGGCTTGGAGGTGGATGGTGATGATGCGGAGGAGTTGGGGGCGGCCCATAACACGGAGCTGGCCACGGAGGAGCTCCCAGAGCCTCGGAGGGAGCAGCAGCAGGTGGCAGCGGAGGGGCTCTCTGTGGAGGGAGAGGGGGAACGGAGCCTATTCCTACTTCACTAGTCAAGGAACTGCTTGGGAAATGGGGAGAAAGGCAAAGTGTTATTGAGGAATATCACCCTGATAAAGAAGTAGCAAGCCGTGCGGTAAACTTGTTCAGTGACAATGCAGTATTTCGCCTCGGGCAAGTATTAAAACACAGGCAAAACCAAACAGCACTGGATAGGTTCTTAGCGAGACCGAGACCGAGGCCCAATGAGCCTGAAGCGAGTTCCAGTGGAGCAGAGAGGCCAAAGGCAGAAAGGAACCCAGAAGAAGAGCTACCTGAGGTTTTTGTGGAAGGCGACTCCCCTTCCAAACAACAAACACCCCTCTGTCCCTCCTCTCCGCACTCAGTCATCGATGGCTCTCCACATTAAAGGGGCGTTAAAGTGTATATGTAGATTTTCATTTTTTATTGTGCATTGCCCTTCCTTTTTGTTAAATTTTCACTTGCATTTCATGTCCTTTTTGCTTTTAAAGTGTTCATTTATGGATCAAACAGTACATTAGACATGTACTGTATATGAGAAAGGTGAGAATGGGGAGTCATTGGTGGGTCTGGAATGGATTAATTCAATTTTCATTATTTCTGATGGGAGAAAATGATTTGGTTTTTGAACAAACTGCTTCTCGGCCGGCCTTCTGGGATGAATTAAGTTTGAGAACTGAGGTTCCACTGCACTATTATTCTTCAGTAAAAGGAACTGGGGTTCTTGGACAAGTGGCTGATGTTAGGGCTGAGATGGTGTCAGAAGGTAACAAATTGCTAAAAAAGATGTTTGTAGTCTAGGTCACCAGAGGCTCTGTTTTTATTTTTATCTCACTGTCTAGTATTTCTAGTCTCCTTTGCTGATTCTTTCTCTTCTCTCTGATTCCTAAACATTGGAGTGCCCCAGGGCTCAGCCCTTGGACTTTTTTTCTTTTCTGTCTTCAAATCACTCTCTGGCGATCTCATCCAGTTTCGTGGCCTTAAATACTAGCTACAGACCCCCAGAGTTCTATCATAGCTGTACCTCTGCTCTAAATACTGTGAAAATGAATTTTTCACTGGTCAAGGCCAAGGAAGGGCCCATGGTGGTGCCGTGGCATGAGAAGTGGCCCTGCAAGGCAGGAATGCCGTCAGGATGCGAGTCTTAGATAAACACATCAGAACGTGTACAAACAAACACGTTGTTGTTTGACTGTTCTTAGTCCAGTGGAACCATATTGGTAAAAGTGTGCTGAACACCCTCCAGCACTTTGTGCCGGGGTCATGTTTAGGGCATTGAGCAGTGCCCCAGCCCCATGCCTTGTCTTTTGTTTCTGGTTTTGTCTTTCCCTCTTTAATGGAAAACAGAGAAAAGAAGGTTCCTTCCTGGCTTTGCATTTCCAAAGCCCACACTCTCTGTGACCTGGAGAGGACTGGGGCGTGGGTGGCCTGTTGTGAGGTGAGGAGGAGTTCCAGGTCCCAGTGGGGGTGGGCTGTGGGCTGACAGAGCAGATGTCAGTGAAGCCGGTGGGAGGAGGTTTCCCTTGGGGCCACCAGGAGCAGCTGTGCGCTTGGTGTGAGCACCCAGCAGCCAGCTGGGAACCAAGCCAGTGCTCACCCTGGGGTGAGTGTCGTTCATCATCTGAGCCCTGGTGAGTGCGACCCAGCTTTTTGTTGGGGTCTATGAAGCTTCACTTCCACAGCCACCAGCTTTACACAGAGTTGTGCAGCAGGATCGTCACATTGTGAGAACAGTCCCTCCGCCCTGCCCTTCCTCACTCACCTGTAAATCCAAGAGAAGTAGCATGGGGCCTTAGACACCCAGTGGGTGAGAGTGGGATGAAGTAAAAGTCCCAAAACTATACTGCGAAGTGTGGGGGTGGGGGGCTGAGAGGGCACATCTTGGAAGCCCCTGAACTGGGAAAGTGGTTAACGCAGTCTCGTCATCTGTAAAAGGCCCTGGCTGGTTGCTACAGGGCTGTGGCTTTTAATACACAGTGTAATTAATCTTAGGTAAATACTGCATTTCTTTGGGTCTCAGTTTCCATATTGCTTGCATGCATTCATTCATTCATTCATTCATTCTTTTATTCACCCTCTCATTCAGTTTTTTTCATTTAACAATTATTTCCTTATTCTTCATTTCATATTTAATAAACATGTTTTTAAGCATCATTCATTGCGAAACCCCCTGTTGGACACTGAATTTACAAACATACTGGGCTCTGTCCTGAAGGAACTTCCAGTCCAGAGCTTCAAAATGAAGGGGCCCAAGAGATTGGTCTCCAAGTTTCTGCCATTCTGCCATTCTGTGATTCTATTATTATTGCAAGTTTTACATAATCCCCTTTAACCCCTAAAAGTAAAACCCTTCTTTCACAGAGCTCGTGGCTCAATGACAGTACCTTCTCACCCTAAGGGATTGGCTTCAATATTTGGGAATGGCTGAAGGTCATCTGGAGCCAAGTGTGGTGGAAAAAAGGCAGCTAAGACATAGAAAAGAACCGAGTTCCTGGGGGTCTGGCAGTGGAATTTTATGTTCCTGTATTTAGTTCTGGTTGAAGTCACCTTGAGCGCCGCTTTTGAGTGCCCTGTGGTGGTTTGCTCAGGGATGCGGTTTTTGTAAAGCTTTCAAATCCTCCGGAGCACAGCTTGCTGACACCAGAGTGAGAGCCTCCCAGCTGCCTGCGGGCCGCCTCCGTCAGTGAGGTCACCGTGGCGGCCTGCTTGGTCATCAGCTTCCCCGGCCTCTGCCTTTACCCCAGTTGTGCTGGTTCATCTTCTCTTTCCCCCAGCTTCCTTCAAAGATTGACAACAAATTCAAGTAGTAAAGGATGACACATCTAAGAACCTACTCATGTAAATGCTAATTACGTGCCCACTCTCATGTCAGTTTAGAGGCACTCTCCTGCCTTCTGGGTGAAGAAGCCCGTTGAACGGAAGAAGCTGACGTTGTTCTGTCGGTACTTCCTAACCTTCTGGTCAGAGCGCTCTGAGTATGTGCCCTTGCATGATCTCACGCTTTCTCTAGACCAGGAGTACTGGATTCCAGCCACTCATTTACTCTTTTATTCTCAAAATAAGTAATAGCTGCCTAGCATTAAGCAATGCAGCTCAGCAGGGGTGAGGTGTAAGCCGTGATCCCTGCCTCTTGAAACCCACAGTACTGGAGGAGGGGTGGACACCTATGCAGTCCACCGTGATACGACATAGTAAGTGCAGATAGAGAAATATGTGAGAGAGAGAGTCAGAGAGAGAAGAGAGGGCAGACTGGGCTCTTCTTTGTGGTAGACTGTGCTCTTGTTTGTAAATACACACTGTTTTTCTCAAGGATTATACTTCCCTACCCTATTAATGTCAGACTCGGCCTAGGGACTTACTTGAATCAGTAAAATAGGGTGTATCATTTTGAATTGAAAACTTTAAAAGCCAGCATATGGTCTGTTAAATTCTTTTCTTTGGCCCTGTGCCATGACGACCAGCAACTGTTCAAGGCTGTTGTGTCAGCTTGGGTCCTGGAGTGGAACTGACATGATGGTCATGCAGAGTAAGCAAGAAATAAATTGTTGTTGAAAGCCATTGAGATTGAAGGGTCACTTGTTACTGCGGCATAACCTAGTGAATTCTGACTGCTACACTTTTATTTGTTTTTGTACCTCACTGTCTAGCAGTGCATAGTAGCTACTTGATAAACGTTTGCTGAATGAGTGAAGAGCGGAATGGATGAGATAGGCCTGAATGACTGAGGAAGGCAGGTTCAGTGGAGTTTGGAAGGACTTACGTGAAAAAGTTCAGCAGGAGCTTGGTCATGATGGGTGTTTTAAACTTTTCTAGATGAACTTGACACAGTACTTTTCTCTCCCTTTATGTTTTCTGTTTGCTTGCTATGTCACAAGCAAGCTTTAGAAGCTGATTCTAACTGATTAACGAGAAAAGAAGTGATATTAAAAGGATATTGGGCAACTCACAAAATCACTGGTGAGGAGGGCGTGGGCTAGAGAAGCAGGCTTGGGCCTAAGTTTCCAGCAATAACATCACAGAACTTCTCAGAGAAAGCAATGTTTCTCAACTCCATTAGTAAAGGTAAAAATATATGGTTGTAATAAAGATGCTAAAAGTCAGTGACTTAAAGAATATAGAACTTTTCTTTTGCCTAACAGTTTCAAGGTGAACAGTCTAGGTCTTTACAATTTGATGACTTTTGATAATTTAGTACATAAAGATTCTTTTAAATGTCAAAATTTAATACTTAAAAAGGTTACCTTCAAATTTTGTGGAAATTTCTTGTGATAACAGTAATAATAATAGATTGAACCACATAAAATTGCAAATACTAGGTCGTTTCAGACCTGCAAAAATGGCAATTTTATGTGGTCCAACCTAATCCAATCAAATTTGTCTAAATATTTCAAAGTAAAGTAGAAGCTTTTTATTTCAGCATGTATTGATGTCAACATGCTTTCTTAACAATTCACTAATAATATCACCTAAGTATCACATGTGAACAATTTAACTTCAGCATTGACATTTTGCTTTCAACCTCTAGTAGTTATTAACACACACAGACACATATTTTACACATTTTTAAATTAAAAAATTTGCAGCTTTCAATTCAACTTCAGGTAAACAAAAGTATTAGTAAGTGCCCTGGCTGGTGTCGCTCAGTGGACTGAGTGCCAGCCTGCAAACCAAAGGGTTGCTGGTTCAATTCCCAGTCAGTGCACCTGCCTGGGTTGTGGGCCAGGTCGCCAGTAGGGGCATGCAAGAGGCAAACGCACATTGATGTTTCTCTCTCTCTCTCTTTCTCCTTCCCTTCCCCTCTCTCTAAAAGTAAATACATAAAGCATTTAAAAAATAAATAAAAATAACTGATTAAAAAAAGTACTAGTAAGTAAGCTATTTCATTAAAACTAGGAATATTTTTCAACAAATCTTCAAGGTGAGATCCATTTATTTAAAAAACCCTCATTTCAAATCACGCATTCTTTTATTTTTAATTTTTTAATTTTTTAATTGTTTAGTTACAGCTGTCCTGCCTTTTCCCAGTTGCTCTCCCCTTCCCCGTCCCCAGTCATAGTCAACTCCCTCGACTGTCTGTGCCCATGAATCCTCTATTCACGTTTCTTGACTTGCCCCTTCCCTTCTTTATCCCATTATCCCCCTCTTCCCTCTCCTCTGGTCACTGTCAGTTTGTTTGTCATTTCCATGTCTCTGGTTCTATTTTGCTCGCTTGTTTGTTTTGTTGATTACATTCCACTTATAGGTCAGATCCCATGGTATCTGCCTTTCACCGCCTGGCTTACTTCACTTACGGTAATGCTCTCCAGTTCCATCCATCCTGTCACAAAGGGCAGTGACACTCCTTTCTCCCTTCTGCGTAGTATTTCATTGTGTAAATGTATCGCAGTTTTTTTGATCCATGCATTTACCGATGGGCACTTAGATTGCTCCCAACACTTGGCTATTGTAAGTAACACTGCTATGAACATTGGGGTGCATAGGTTCTTATGAATTGGTGATTCAGGATTCAGTGGCATTGCTGGGTCAAAAAGCAGTTCCAT
>PVJD01008743.1:0-69420 GCA_004026545.1 Mormoops blainvillei
CTGGAACTTGATTTGTTCCTGAAAAGTGTTTGAGAAGCGATTTGTTAAAAAATCTAATCTCCTTTGTTTGTCACCTGAGAGACCTGTGTCTGATCATATACGTATCAGTATGAAAGGGCTGTCAAGTAGAGAATTAACACTCAAAGTTTCGTTAAACAACTGAGACATTTTTTCTGTGAATAACTTGGTCAAGAACCAAATGGTCAAGAACCAAGATGTTCAAGAACCAAGGTTTGACTGTAGATGTTGAATTTTGTCAAACACTTTTATAGAATCTATTGAGATGATCATATAGATTTTTTTTTAGTTTATTACTATGGTGAACTACATTATTTGATTTTCAAATATTAAACCAATTTTCATTCTTAGGATAAGCCCCAATTGGTCATGATTTTTTTTTATGTTTTTCTATTTTTTTCTCAAAAATGCAGGAATTAAAGCCCATGGGAAGGAAAAAAAAGAAAGCAACCAGAAAAGTATGGCATTTCCTTCTTAATTTCTTACTCACTTTTAGTCAGTAATTTGGATATTGGGGAAGACTATATGTTTTATTTTGATTACTTCTCAATATAATTTCTAAAAATAGTCTTTTTTGGCCATTTCTGAGATGCATTTAATGGAATTATTTTTAATATGCCATCTGCTGGTCTTCTAAATTTGGCACTAGTAACAGAAACTAAGATTTAGCAAAATACCTTATAACCTTATAGAATTTATATTTTATCTGGTAACTTTTCTCCAACAGAAATAATATTTGAGTAGTCTTTGTTCATTAATTATTGCCTAGGAAGAGATGACTGTATACTTTTTCAGAATCTTGATTTCATTTTCAACTTTTCGATTGTACCTAACATTTCATAATCACCATGAACAAGTGAATTCATGCACAGGCTTCAACTTGTTTTAAACTAGTAAGAGATTTTTTTCAAAAGGGAAGTCTCAATTCCATCCTAAATATTCTTCCATCCTATTTGGACTCTTCTTCTGGGTAGTCATTTTTATCAGTAGTTGTCACAAATCAGGACATAATTTTTATGAACTGCATGGAAGATGTATTTCTAGATAATATGTTAAAAATATGACTATATGACCATTATGTGTAGTTTTTACTGTACTTTTATTTATAGAAAAATGCAAATAGAGCATATTATGAGTGGACAAGGGTGAGTATGTTTTATGTGAGGTTTTCTTTTGTTGTTGTTTATTCAATCAGGGAATGTTTATGGAATGCCAACTCTACCCAGGGTTCTTTTGTTAATAGTATTCCTTAATTTGTTATCCCTCTCCTAAATGATGGTATTTTATCATTTCATTTGATAGGTCTATTTTAACACAGAGATGGTTACTCTTAGATTAGCCATATGATGGATGATAATGTAATTTATTTAATTCAAGTAGAGACAGTTCTTGCATTTCTGGGAATCCCATTATCCTTAAAACTCTGTCCTATTTTTTTCTTCTTTTAATGAAACTACCTCCTTAACTTAATTATAAGTGTAGTGTTTTCCCACAGGCAATATAATATCTACTTACCCTAAACACCCCAAAGTCAAGAAAACTCAGATTGATAGGTTAAATTAATTCGTTAAGATCAGACTGAAAACAACATTACAGCTCACTGGTTAATCAATGTACATTTTGCTGGCGCCGTAAGGAGTCCAGTCCACCTGGGAAAGTGTGCATGCGTGACCGATTTCGTGAATCTCTCTCTCCTCTGCAGTGTGAATTTTGGCCTGGCTAAGTAGTTTTATGAGCCAAAAAAGAATACTTTCTCAAAATATTATAATTATATGACCTGATATGTGCCCATATAAGTAATGAGACCTGTGTGTTATTCTATAGAAATATTTATTGCCATAGAAAACTACCTGGGCTGTTCATGAACTTAAGAACTGATCAGCTAGTTACAACAAATACAGAGTGTTCATCCTAAAGAAAATAGTGATAATAATGTCTGAAAGGAAGAGAATCCTGCACTTCTCCCCAAATTTAATTCTTGAAAATTATTTCTAAGCTGACAGCAGTATTTCTCCATGGGGGGAAATGTTATTGTGGTTATATTTCCTAATCAAAAGACTATAACTACAAAATATAATCTATATTATATCACAACAACAAAGATAACAAATGTAAACTTTGATCAGATGAAACAGTAAAATTAATGCTGCCCTTTGTACAGAACAGAACAAATGGACTAATCATTTAGGGAGGTGAAACTGTTAACCTCATAATACCAAACAATACCTCTCTCCTATATGGTAAAGGTAAAATGTGCTTTAGTTAAAATTTGACTAGCATTTCTTGGGCATAGAATTTAGGATGATTTCTGAGGGATCGTGTGGCTTTTTCAACTCTCAGAAAGCTATCCTTAGACATTTGAGCTGCTGCCTTCTTTTTCCTAATGTATTTTTCCCTGTACTAAGCAAAAGAGTTCATTCACAATTGTTCTGTTGACCTCAAAATTGCCACAACATAATGTAGCCACTGTTGAGAGCCATGAGAGTTGTTCACACGTAGCTGGGAGGCCATAAAGATATCGCCAGGTCATTAACGCAAACTTTTTTTTTCTCTATGGATTTTTGAAAGTGCTCTTAGCAATTGCAAAGATGGGCAGGTATCCCAGAGCAAGCACCCTTGCTGAAAATCTGTCAGAAGTTTTACGTGAATGGATAAAGGGCGGCAAAAACTGAGGTTTTCATTAAGACTGAACTGAGGAAGATAGTAATCAAAGCCATAGAAATGGGTTTTTTAACATACCCTTAATCTTGGGTAACGTGGAACAAAAGGTTTTTGTATTTGTTGTTGCTGTAGTGGCTTGTTTGTTTTTTTTGATTTGGTCCTACATCTTAGTTCTTAAAACCTTTCCAAAGAAGGGTAAAAAGTCGGGTTGACCTTTGGGGAAGCTACATTAAGTTTTCAATACTAGAGCCTGCATATTCCATGGCTAACAGCCGCACAAAATTAAGTGAAGTACCAGAATAAAACCTGCTCTAAGTAGCACTGAGAGTGGCTATTGAAATAAGGTCGAGTGTAGGATTCTTCAGGGCTCAAGAGAGTCTAGGAAACTAGGATCAGTCTTGGGAAAGTTTAAACCAACTCATGTGGGAAAACATGCAAAGACTAAAATGGCAATGGGGCACCTGGGCTCCGTGTACCAAGCAACAGTGACTTGGTACTCAGAAAAGGAGATGATGAGTGTGGGTTTGTATCTCTCCAGATGTAACTTTAACTTATAATTAGTCAACAGAGGTGAAAGGGAAGAAGTGTCCATTTGTCTGGAAATCTGAAGGCATGTAGTTTTCTAGGTGTTAGTTTTTGTTTTTGTTTGTTTTTGATTTTGGTTTTGTTTTCCCTAAATATATCACACAGACTAAGTATCAGAGGAACTGGGTTCCCTTTCAAACTCTGTCACTTGCTTGTCATAGGATTTTTATACTTATAAAAATCTCTATGGTTTAATAATTTCCAATATGAAAGTCAAGTGCTTCTGCCCTTTGAATCTCAGGATTGTTTTAAATATCAAAAGGGATACAACACACAGGAGTGCTTTGCAAATTACAGCACTAGTAAAAGAAAACAGTTACTTTTCATAAAATGGTGTTGTTTGTGTTGACATAGATGGATATGTTTGGGTTTTTAAATAAATATTTTAATGATCTCACTTTTAACATCTAATATGGTAAAGGTCACTAAATATAAGCCACATAAACAAAACAAAAGAATATAGTCAACCAACAAGTAATGAATTGCTGACTGTTTTCTGGAGTCAGCTAGGTATTGCGTATAGAGCTGTGGTTCTCAAATGTAAGCCACTTGCATTAACCTTCTGTGAGCTACTCTGTAGCCTTCTAACAACTATACTATTATCTCCTCAATATTTTTTCCATAAACCAACTCACCGTTTTTTTTCTTTTGTATCTACTTAGCTCTCTTCCTAAAAAAGTAATATCCCTAAACTCAAAAGTTGGTATGCATTTCATATAATTGCAACCTATATTAAAATAAATTCACACCTTTAAAAAATGTACAGAGTTCTCTATGTCATGCTTTAGTAAACATTGATAGAGAAGAAGTCCTTAAAACCCAGGCAAGTAGTTGAGACTGAACAGAGGAAGAAATGGAAGCCATCAAAGGTTTTGGCAAATGGTTATTTGATCCTTTTTCAGATATAATCACTCTCCTCCTAAAAAGTGCAGTATTGATTTTTAAGTTAAGGTGAATGAGAATTTTATTTTGAAATGTGCTTACAATAACTAAACTCATCTGGAAGTGTGGAGTTCCAAGAAAGATTTTCATTTGGCGTTTCATCCTGACCTGGCAACCCGTGTTCAGCGGAGGAAGGGCACGCTGACACTGCTGCAGGTCCAAAGGGCAGCAGGACCCCGGGTTTTAGCCTTCCCACGGGGCCTTAGCTGTAGTTCAACATGTTGGCATTGCAAAGTAATTTTAATAATAGAATTTGAAATAAGGCTATACTGTGTGACTTTTGGGCACAGCATTCAACGTTCAATCTCCACGAAACTGATCATTCTAAAAGGGGACACAACAACCATGCAAACCCTTCAGGTCAGAGTACCAAATGCTTGCTTCTTATGGTGTAATTGCTCCCTCAAGGTTTATTTCCATCTTTCAGGTACCTGAGTCTGCACCCTTTTCCCTCACTATAAGATTCTTCCTAGGTACCTGAGGCATAGGGGATCCATCGTCATTATGTTAGAAATACCTAGAACACCAGTCCTTGTGCTCTGGGGGTTGGGGACGGGAAAGCAAACAACAACAAGCCCCCCCACCCCCAGATCTACAGATCTGCTCCCACTTCAGTCCCAAATGTAGAAGTTCCAGCACCAGCTTATGTTCCAGGAATACCAAAGTCCTGAGGTAGAAGGAGCTATGCACAACTATTTCTAAGCCAGGAGTTCACTACCATATACCAGGGTGGTTATGGAAAGGTAGAGGAAATGCTACAGTAAATACAGTCCTGTTTACTGAAGGTATTTTTGGAACCTTTGTCATACTCATAGGCACTATAAATAACCAAGATGGGGAACTCCATACACATCATCCCTCAAACTGATTTTACCCCATAGCCCTTTTTTAGGGAATATCTAGGGACGCAAGTATCCTAGGGGACCACTACTGTATAAGATATAATTGCCGTTTGGGGATAATAAAAATATAATGCAATATAGGAGCTTACCTTCTCATACTTTTTGTGCTTTGGAATTGTCCTAAATAAATATGTTGTAAACCTTTGTGAGTCTTTGCTTATTCAGCTTGATAACTTTTTTTGTGGCTTCTGATTAATGTAAGCATTTGATTCATTATTTAGAAATCTGAGTAGCTGCAATAATAACGTATATATGACATTTATGTGAGACTGCCAATCCTGCAGAAGTTGCCAAGCTCACATGGCATCAGAAGTAACTGAATTTCATACTAGCTTTAAAAAAAAAATGAAGAAGGAGAAAGAGCTCACTTTCGAAAGTTGGAGAAACACTTTACCAATTGCTAATGACCCAGGATACGACTTTTAGTTTTTAGAAAGGCGCCGATTAATTGTTTTCCGTTCAAAGGCTGTGACTGTTGGTTAGCAGTTTCACACAAATCTTATTCGCCATCTTGTCTGTGAGACCCTACCTGCAAAATGATGAGGCCACTATTTGTAATGACTGTCTGGCATGGTGTCAACTTTCGAAACCACATACTCTATATGTTTTAGAACTAAATATTTCTTCTTCTCATTGACTCTTGACCCCCTTAGAACAACTGTCGCCTCCTTCAAACGCTTTCACTAAGTAAAAAGTCAATTGGCTGTAAGTGGTGATGAAGAAAATGTCATGTGATTAATGCTACAGTTTAAGCTGTTGTGATTAGTCACAGGAAAAAACGTTAAACATCCACCCCAAGAAACATGGTACGTTAACGTCAAACGGCCCGCCTGAAGCCCAATAGGAAGAAATAGCTGGGCAGTGTTAAAAGCTGCCTATT
The DNA here is from genome assembly GCA_004026545.1 of Mormoops blainvillei. NCBI lineage: Eukaryota > Metazoa > Chordata > Mammalia > Chiroptera > Mormoopidae > Mormoops > Mormoops blainvillei. Next base: position 5,989 of record PVJD01008743.1, read on the forward strand.
GATTTGTGCCCTGACTGAAAGCCATGCACTGATGTAAATGAAAATGTGTCAAGAGTTGATATTGATTTTTTTTTTTTTAAATCAGACCATCTCTGGGGAAATACTGCTAGCCATACTACGGCTCTCATCTATGAGTGAAATAAGATTCCTTTCCACAAGACTACACATGTCCAGACATCATATTTTCCTCTTTAACTTAAATATGGTAGGATACTATTCCATCGTCTGCAATCTCTGCCCAGAGAAAATGTCCCAGAGTTCATATATCCAGGAATAAAATGAAAAAGAGAATATAAAGTTTGAGATGTGTATGAGGGAAAGGTTGTGGGTCCATGTACACCTACCTACCTACCGGCTGTGTGTATGTGGCTCATAACACACACAGATGCTTAAGTTAGGAATTTTCACCCCATGTATCCCCAAATCATTTCAGAAGGATATGTTTATTTTAGAAAATTCTGTTCAAAGACAGCCATAATATAGGATAGAAAGTGAAATATATTAGGACATGAGCCATGAAGTTGGAGCCTTTCTTCTTCAGCTTATGGGAGAACTAGCCATATTTTTTCCACTTAGGAGTAATTCCTGAGCTGCGCTTTATGGACTGCAGCACTTGTAAATATTGACGAACGATATGAGAAAAGGCCAAGAGTCATAATAATTATGCAGCTTTGGGTCAGATCTGTGGGGGCTTCAGCTACCTAGGTAAGGCCACACTTCATGATTCAGCAGAGAGAAAGCAATGACTCTAATATTGGGCAATTAGAATGAAAAGTAATATGGAAGAGGAGAGAGGTCATCACCTGCCAGTATATGTGGGTTATTTGGAATCAACTATTGGGATTAGAGAAAACCCTAATAAACTGATAAGGGAAAGGGGCATCCATGACCTTTCATAAACTGTCCCCTCTGTAGTTTGTGATTTAGGTTTGGAGAGCTAAACCCACTTAATTGGATGCATTCGCCTTAGGGGTAGACACAGGATGAAAACTCTGCATTGCCAACTGATGAACTTTTGTTGGTTACTTCATGACCTTTGAGGTGTTCTAGATTTTATCATCTGTATACTTTGCCCTCAAGGTTAAAAGAAAAACAATGATCTGATATAGGCCTCAAGGAAATGGGAAATATTATGATGAGATAATTCTGGACTGAATGTCCTGCATTAAAATTGAGGAATATGTAGCAAAAACTTTCAGAAGACAGCTCATTCCTTTGCTAGTAACAAATGAAGTGACAAACGATGGAAGTAGATGGAACTTTTCACTTTGGGGCTGCTGTCTTAAACCAGTTATAATTAATCTGAAGTTCTTAAAAACAGGTGGAGCGGGCTGGCCCTGGGCCTTGATAACAAACTGATCCCCTGGTGATTCCCCGAGGAGCCGACCAGAGCTGCCCAGCCCGCAGCCTGGGAAACCTGGACAGGCCCGGAGGCCCTTGCCTTCGATGGCGCTAGACCAGCTGTTGCCCGTGCTGCCTCCTGCCATCGTTTGAACTGTATTGTTATTTGGTTTTGATATAGGCTTAAGTATTTCTACCAGGACAGTAAGCTTGGTAAAGACAGAGATCATGCCTAGCTAATTCACTGCGCTGCTAACAACGCGTAATTTCTTAACTGCTCGAGGAAAAATATCTACCAATATACATATATACATATACATATACAGTTGTGTACATACTTAAAATATATATTTCATGGAAGATGAGGGCGCGGTCTCTATGACATAAATTACTCAGGCACTTTTTACGCTCAAATAAAAAAAAAAATACATACCGATGACCTTACACAGTTATTCATTCTAGGATAAGCTCAGATCAACTCAGAAAATATTATTCAGAATGAAAAATGTTTTTCCTTCCTTCTGATCTTTTATATAGCTGCTTAATGTATGCATTCATTAAGTAATTCCTATTTGCCTTTCTCTTGCTCAAGCACATAAATATAAATATCATTTACAAATACATATACTTGAGACAGTGAGATAAAATGATTTGAGAGTGGTCATAAATCTGGAAACAGATAATAGTAATTTATTTTATATATATGCAATATAATATCAATAAATTATTCATTATATGTTTGCCTGTGTTTCCAGATTTCATAGCCACACAGTATTTTCAAATATATTATCTAAACACACACATTTAACAAACTACTTGATCTTTTGATTTTGACTTCAGTTACCAAAAGGAAAGTTTTTATTTGGTTCATTTTTAAGTTTTAAGTTTCAAGGGAAAAAATTTAGCAAAAGAATTGTCACAGCCCAAAACTTTCAGGTTAAGCAAAAGATTATGACTACTTTATCATACCACATTAAATGTTTTAGTATGTTCTTTACTTGCTTAGTAAAAGTCTGAGTTAGAAAATACATGTTAATATTTAATTCCCATCCTTTCCTTTCAAAAGCTGTCTTTGCTTTTTCAAGTACTAGTAAAAGGGGCAGACAAGTAAATGTCTGTACACAAGCCACGCCTTTGTCTTTTATTTGAAAGAAAGAAATAGAAAAAATATATATACATATAAACCTAAAAATAAGAATCAATTATTTGCTAGCCCACAGGATTTTTTCACTGCTCTTTTTATTTCTCCATTGAGGATGGAGTTCATTTAAAAAACAATATTTAAAATTTCAGTGGGGTATTAAAAGTATGAGATGCCTACAAAAGGATGAAAATGTATACTATACTCTGGTAAAAAGAAAAAGGAAGGAAAGCTTTGGGAGAATTGCCCTCCCTTTCTCACCAAATATAGTTAGATATGGAATTTTCAGATAGTCATGTCACAACATTTGACAAGAATAGAAGTAAATAATATGTAATGCAGTACTTATAATCCACATATACCTAAAGTCAGTGGAACAAACATGAATCAATATACCATATAAAAAGATGCTAAATTCCAATATTTCCTTTCCTAATAATTTTTTATCATAAATGTTATTTACTATTACTGGGGAAAGTTTTAAAATAAGTTTTGCATTTTATATGTCTTAGGACAATAAATCAAATATATCCTAATAATAAAAATTACCTTTCCTCTTAAGCACATCTACACAGGATCAAGCCTTTCATAGATTCCCTTAACTAGTACTGTATTAGTATTTATAATTTAAAATTTTTACTCTGAATATTCTGTCATATAGTTAAATATAGTTAATATAGTTAAACAATATCATATCCAATGTATACATATAGGGTACAGCAAAAGTAGGTTTATAATTGTAAGTATGCAAAACACGGTTTATTCTTGTATTATTATTTACTTATTAATCATTGTACTTTTCATATGAACAACTGTATACCTACTTTTGCACCACCCTGAATATCTATAGATATTTATTTCTAATCAATAAATAATGATATCACAGAATGATTCAGGTGGTAAAATTTTAATATTTTAATTTTTTGTTTTGTATTACTCAGGAAGAAAAGTAATCATAAAGCTAAATGAAGGTTTTTTTTTCTCTTTTTATTACACCATGGAAATTGAGTTCAGTGAGGCACATTATGCCCTTTCTCGATCGGGTGCATATCTACATTTGCATTGCTCAGTTAGTTACCAGAAATACATTTTTAACTCTAGCAAACCTTAAAATAATAAAGCTCCATTTTTAGGCTTTATACAAACATGCAAATGTTAATGTTACTATGGAATATACTTTAAATTACAGAACATTTTTATTCATTCTTCTATTACCCCTGCTATGATAGTCCGGTCTCCCAACAATTGCAGAATATTAGGGGGCCCCCTAGTGGCACCTGTATTCCAGGAAATGTCTAACGTAAGAATAAAATTAGTTCTTTCTTTTCTTTATTAACTACTTGGACCAGTTTGGATACCTAAACATATTTTGCTGACTCCCCACCGCCCCCCAGTTTTTAAACCCAATTGGACTTCCTTTCATGTTCCACATATGTAGTGTTTCTGGTATCAAAAATATAATCATAACTATCATTCCAGTAATTCAAATGACCAGTTGCTAAAATCTCTTTGTCTCATTCTTTCTCATCTTGTAACCTTCTCAGTTCTTAGAAACCATCCAGAGATTCACTGTGAAAAAGATTTTCATGGAAAGTTAAATTCCCATATTAAACTGTAAAAGTACGCATCTTCCCAAATGTTAGTTTTAATATTATTGTTGTGCAGAGACATATCTTTATTATATATACTTTCATCTGGACAAAGAAAAAGACATACAAAATAACACCTAGACTGCATTATCTTTCAGGCAGCCATACCACAAGTTTACATCTTACTAATATTACTATTAGTTGTGGTGAAGATTTGATGATGGGCTACAGAGTGATGTCCCCTGGATAAAATGAGCAATTTCAAGTGTCCAATAGTTCTGATGCTTTTCCAGGAGGATCCTCCCAAAGCCTTTAAAGGGTGAGGTGAAGTCAGTCTAAGAAATTGGGGTGGGGGTGGAGGCGGAAGAAGGTATGAGGAGGATAAATGGTAATGGAAAAAAGTAGAATAAACTAAATTTTTAAAAACAAAAAGAGAAATGGTGGAGGAGAGCATTGATTTGAAGCAGTGAGAACAACTTCAGCGTGAATGTAAAGATGAAAATAGCATGAATTTGCCCTGAAAACTGTCCTAGAAACTATCAACATCGTTGAAACTCAGAGCAAGAGGTGAGTGCAGAGGTGATGGGCCCAGAGACGTGCTGGGGCCAGCCAGGCTACGGAAGGCTTTGGGGGCTCCACTTGGGGGCTCAAACTGATCCTGAACACCAGTGGAAAGGTTGTGAGCCAGTCGGATTTGTGTTTTAAGGAATGAGTCCGACAGCAGGGCAGAGGATAAATTCGAGGGGGAATAAGATCCAAGTCAGAGAGAATATTTGGTCCAGGCAGGAAGTGATGAGAGTCGGTAGACAAGTTGTAAAGCAGGAGAGGTCTTTTCTGGGCCCCCGGTGCCCTAGGCAACAGCGGAATTAGCTGGGGTCTGAGCAAAGGCCCTGGCACCTCTCTGCCACAGCTCAGCATCCTCGGATTTGTTTTTTGTTATTTACCCCTTGCCCTTGACAACAGTACTGTCCCCGCGCCCTGTCTGAGAGCAAGCTCACATGAGCACCTCATAACTTTCAGCCCTGATGGAAGACATGGGCTGCGAAGTCTGAGTTTCACTACTTTAGAGGGAACAAAGCATGGAAAAGAGCTGTGCAGGGCATAGGACTGCGGACTGTGCAGAACTGGTAGATGTTGAGCATGAGAAATGGGAAGAAGCCCAGAATGACTCCTAGGCCACCAGCATGATGCCTGGGAAGACAGAAGGATTAATCACTGATTTACAGACCCAATAAGAGAGAAGGTGCAAAAGAAAATTGTATCCGTTTTCATGGCTGCATTAACAAATTCCCACAAACTTAGCAGTTTAAGACAACACACATTGATTATTTCATCATGTACCTGGGATATGGCTCAGAGCCTGGGATATGGCTTAGCTGGGTTCTCTGCCTTAGGGTCTCCCAAGGCTGCGGTCAAGGTGTTAGCCAGAGCTTGGTTCTCATCGGGATGCTCAGGTGGGAAGGGCACACTCCCTTGTTCATGTGGCTGTTGCCAGCATTCACCTTCTTGCAGCTGTGTGTTCATGTCAGTCTCCTTCTTTAAGGCCAGCAACAGAGACTCTGAGCAAGCCTGCTAGCAAGACAGAGCTGTATATAATATAATAAAATCACAAGAGTGATATTCCATTTCCTTTGCCATATTCTAGTGGCTAGAGGCGAGTCACAGGTCCCACCCATTCTCAGGGGAGGAAATTATACCAGGGCATGGACATCGGGGGCCAGGGACCATGGGAGCCACCAAACTGTCCATCATATGAGCCTTTTTAAACAGTGTTTTAAAATGTGAAAATCTAGGTGTCCTTACTTCTGTCAATTCAAGGAAATTCCATTATGCTATAACTTGACCATCATTACACTAGTTTAGGATTGCTAGAATAAGAATATTTGTCCTGAAAATATCTACATAGAGAGGGGGAACAAAAAAGGAGCAACTTCATTCTTCAGGATCTTCAGGAAATGTTATAGTGTACAGTTTTTATTTTAAAAAAATTGTTGTTTGGGTCTTATATCCCTCTGAGAAATTTCAGCTCATAGTCTGGAAACTATGAAAGAGCAAAATCTGAGTATACTTCATACTAAATGACATTATAATAACATTGTGTTATTACTGGTTGCTTTTCTGTCCATATGAGGTTTGACTTGATGTGAATATTTAATGAACAATTGTAAATGACTTAAAATCCTTTCCTCTTCTTGACTGCTCCCCAAGAAACCAAGATTTTTTGAAAACTAGAGACAATCCTAAAATGTCATATATTATATCCATTCTTATTCAAAATCCCGATGACCCTTTCTTCAAAATAGTTGCTCTAGCCACTCCGTTCCCTCCATTTATACAATCTCTCTACCCTCAGGCAAGCTGTTACTGCCCCCGTCTGAATAAGTCAACATCAGCCTTCCGCCTAGTGTTCTTCCTCTAATATTTCCCCCCCTCTCTGTTAGTGCTATTCAGAATTAAATTGTTCTTCTGCATAAACAGTTTTTAACAAGCAGTTTCTTTTTTCAGTCATTTGTGCTGCTGCTCCGCATCTTATATTACCATCTATACACACCCACGTCTGGTTTTTTAGAAAGTCTATCAACTAAAATACCTTCCATTCAATCTTACTTCCATTTGTTAGTACAAATCTTTCCACCTACATCCAAATGGTCCCCTTCCCCTCCTGGCCCCCTACATAAGACAACCTTGCTTCTGTTCCCTTATCTCTGTTTATATTGTACCCTCTGCTTAGATTGTCCATACCCTAAGTCATCATGCATGCCCTAAGTCACACTGAATAAACACTGCAGTATGGGAAGCCCAGGTAGAAAGTAAGGGGAAGTCAACTGTATGTGTTAGAAAAGGAGGAGAAGACAACAGGTACCCATAACAGAAGTCAGAAGATAAGGAGCATGGCAAAGCCAGAAAATTGGAAGAAAGTAGACAAAATGAGCAGTGATGTTACCATATCCTAGAAGTCAAAACCAATGCCCAAAGTCGACCCAGGTTGGTTAGCCCACACCTGTGTAAATATCAAGGGTTGAGCTAAGCAGAGGGGGGCAGATGGAAAGCATCTAAGAAAACGAAATCCTAAAGAGCAACAGAGGAAAAGGTCGTGTATGAGGATTTTTCGAGGCTCTATCGGAATGGGCAAGCAAAGAGGGCAGGCAAGTGCGTACTCACCAGGGACAGCTTGACAAGAGAGGCAGGTTCTCCATGACCCAGTGTAGCTCCTGTCCAAGGAGTGAGGAGCGTGTGGAAAGCCATGATCTTTAAAATGAGCCAGTTCTGGGTTCAGATTCCTCTTCCACCATATGTTAGCTATGTGACCTTCTTGGACTAGTTATTAAACTTCTCCCAGTTCACTTATCCGTAAAATGTAATCATCATACCAATTTCATGGTAATATAAGGATTAAATATGTTTATATATGTGTGAAATAACTGACATATAGCAAGTATACACATGTATTGATTTTTATCATTTTATTATTTTCACTTTTCCATCTTCTAAAACCAGAATGGCTACCAAATTGTATCTGAGATCTCATGACCTTCTCTAAGCTCCTGTGATGTGTAGAGCCTGCCCCATACATTGCATCACACATCACAGAATGTTCTGTAGGTTTGCAAAGTTTCAGGTTATTTAAGCTAATTTCCCCAATGATAATATGAACTTCTTGAATAGAGGTTTTTCATCGCTGAGCTCAACATAAAGACTCAGCCAGAACTTGCTATTATAATGTATTTCAAAGCCCCACTTCATTCATTCAACAAGTATTTATTGCCCATTATGTGTGATGCACTGGGGGTATAACCACAAAGAATTATAATTTGGACTCCTGGAACTAGGCATGGATTATGCCACTATATTAGCAACATTATGAATCTTAAAAATGTAAGGACCTAAGAGATTATCCAGCTCCGGTCTCTAATTTTACAAAGGCATGATTGAGGATCAAAGAGATGACACTTGGTTTTTAATTTCTTCTTCATTGACTATTCTTTTGGCTATTGAATCATTGTTATTTTAGAAAACAGAGAAAAGTCTAGCGGGGTTTTAGCTGAGTAAGAGATTGGAAGTGAAATGTTTTGACAACTGCCATGTCACTAAGAAACTGAGCCCACTCCTCTCAGAGAACGTTGCAAACAGCTGTTCATGGCGTAACCTCCTGAACATCTTCACCAGGAATCGACAGGAGCTCTCTGTGGCTCCTGTGCTCCACCCTCACTGTGTCTTCCCCAGTGTGGAGAAAAATAAAAATCTGTCATAGATAGAAACTGGTGATTCAGGAAAATTGCAAAGATCTTTTCTACTGTCTTTGCTAGGAAAGGCCAAGATGGCGGTTTCCTCCGTTGACCATTCAAGACCATTGCTTAGTATATTTGAAAAGACACGGCTAAGCATTTATATATGGAAATGCACTGAAATCAATAATATGGGACTGGCATCTGAAGACACAGTGGCTTTAATCAAACTGTTTGCTCAACACACTTCAATACTTGATCCCCAAAATTATTTCAGGATTAGAATGCCAAGGTAAAGATCAACACCTCCAGTTTGATGAGGCTAATGAGGCATGATTTATTAATCCAACAAGAAAACCTTAATTACACACTGGAGCACTACTTGTTTCATTGTTAAATACTACTCAAACCCTGAAGAACTGGCAAATAAATAAGGACTAAAATAGAAAGTGATGTATAAGTATTTTCCCCCGGCAGAAACTATTTGTTACCTCTTCCTCCTAAATAACTCAGTATTGGCATTTGTAATAAAAGCTTGATACAAACATTCTTGAAACAGCTAGACATGGATACTGGGGAAATAGGAGATTATGATTCAACAGAAACCTGTTAAGAAAGCAATTTTATTGCCTAGTTTTAGCTGCAGCAATGTTACTCATGCCCAAAATGGCTTCATTATTGTTTACTTCTTATCATCTTAATAGGTTCTTCCTATTAAGTTACACTTGTTTTTAACCCCAAGGATTTAATAATGCAAGGCCACATATTTTGAAATGTCTTCATTTTATTATTTTGGCACTTTTTCAATCAACTCACCACACTCAAAAGAGAAGTGAGGGGATGGGAGGAACAGGGCTGACACACGAGGGGATAGTAGACATGTACTCAAACTCCCTAAAATGAAAAGGTAGAATGTAGCATGCCCGTGGTAATATGCAAGATCAACAAGTTTTCCCATAACATTTGACATTCTAAATTTCGTTTTCATTAGTATGTTCAAGATAGAAATAGAAAGGAGGGAAAGAGGGGAGAGAAGGAGGGAAGGAGAGAACTTTTGACGCATTCATTTACCACTTGAGAATAAGTCCCTTTGCTAAGATACAGATGGGAAAAACATTGTTGTCCATTTACATACAATCAGTTACAAAGTCTGCTAATAAGCCAGATTGTCAAATTGGGTTAGTCACAACTAAATAATGAGCAAATTGCCTTAAACAGATGGAAAATGTGTAAGATGCGTAGATCTCCTGTATAAACAACCTCACCTAAGATTTATTGATTAATTTTGTCCTACTTATTTATTCTATGTAAAATCAGAACCTGCATTCTTTTCGCCTTCTTTTTAAAAAAAGAAAAATCATTAAGGCCTAAGACTAACATTTCAGAATCTTGAAGCTTCCACAAGCCTCCTAACCTTCAGTAGAGGATGAGTTCCACCTGCACTGGGCTCCCCAAAACATCAATCACTGCCTCCTCATCACTGAAGTTTCAGCAGTGTGGCAAGAGCACCTCCAATATAAAGTTTTGAGGAGCCAGTTTAGCAATTAGTCTAGTTATTGTAATATTGGGTAAAATTATTAAGAAAAAGGTTATCTTTCTTTCTGCACACACTAAACTTGAAACATTGTGTTCTGAAGAGAATATTCAGAAAAATATGAAGTTAGCTGGTGAGGCTAAGATCATGAAGTTGGCCAAGGGCTTCCCTCTGTTCAGTGGCCACAAATAATACATCTTGTCCTAGGTATAATGAAGGCATGTTCTTATTCCTAAGTAATAATTGAAAATAATAGGAGAAACAATCATAATATTTTAGAAATAATATGGAAGACACATATACCACTGACACTTCTTAGCCATATGATGTTTGATCAGTGTAAGTTAACTTCTCTGAGATCCACATTTCAAAGTGGGAGTACTAAGAATAACTAATACGTTTGCTTTGAGAGTTTTATGATATGTGTAAGAGAAGTACTCTGTAACATATCAAGTGCCAAATACTTGCACAAAGAAGACCAAGACAAGAAATAATGAAGGGAATCAATGAAAATCCATCACTGCTATTTTGAAAATGAGTGAAAAGCACATACTCTCTTCTACTACACAGGCAGAGGTCAGCAAGATAAGCACTAAGCAACTTGAAGGGGGAGGTCACCTGAATAGGAAGAAAAAGTGTAATTTATTCTTGTAAACCCACAAATTCCTAGATGCTATTGTCAGAAAAACTGTTGAATGGCTAACTTAACTGTTGGATAATAAGGATATTTTAAACACAGCTCCCCATGGCTTTCCAACATTCCTTCCCCTCTCTATGTGGTAGAGTGAAAATCCCGCTACTCTGCAAATCACATCTATGGTCTAGTTTTAGTTCACGACTTTGCATTGTTTATATATTCATTTGTTCACTCAATGGACCAATATTTATTGATTCCTTCATCATCAGGTCCTGTACTGAGCTCAGGAGACACAGCAATACATCTCACACGTGGTTTACGTCTAGCATAGTTCATTTAACTTCTTCAACCAGAACTCCCTCATTGGTGAGAAGAAGCAAATGGGCATGATACCCTCTTCAGTCTCTTCCACTTCTAATGTTCCGAGTCTTTCTTTCTGCATATTTTCAATCGTTATTTTCCTCCAATGACTTCAGGAATCTACATGCTGGTCTTTCCTTCTCATTAAATTATATTTATAGCATGTATATATACACACATAAATATATATATATACACACACATATACATGTATATAATCTATAACCTCTTTTCTAAATAGAATTCCTCCATTTATTTATGCATCATACATTGAGTCATTGAGAGAAGCCACTATGCTATTTGTAGACATATATGCAGATATATTAAACACTCCCTATCCTCTCAGTACTTATAGTGTAACAGAAGGGACAAAAAATATTCACAAATATTGCATATCAGAATCCTTCCATTAGAAATAAAAATCCTTTCAGTTGGTGAGATCAGAAAAGATTTCTTGTAGGTGGTGGGGCTAATATGAGCCTGGAAGAAGGGATAGGATTCTGATAAGCAAAATGAAAAGACAGAAGGTGAAAAAAGAAAGAGTATGGACAGAGGAAAAAAATAAGGACAGGGTTTCTGAAGAAATACATTACATGTATGAGACATGAGAGATGAGGCTGTCAAAGGAGACTGAGGCCAAATGGGAATCACAAGGCCAAGTTCAGGTGCTGGGACATTGTGCCCTTGGCTAGCACTCTGTAATAAAGTATAATGCTAGCCCCTATATAATTTTAAGACTTAAATGTTCTCATTAAAAACAGTAAAAAGGAATAGGAGAAATTAATTTTAGTCATGTATTTCCTTTTACTCAGTATGTAGGTGAAATATCCTTTCAACATATAATCAATATAAAACATCATTAATGAAATAGTTAACATTACTTTTTCCTACTATGTCTTTGAAATTGGTGGGCATTTCACACTTCCAGCACATCCAGACTTGTGCTAATGGTGAGTGGCCAGTGACTACCATATCAGACAGTATAGCTCTGGGCTATAGAGGGACACTGCTGGGTTTTGAGGTAGAGTGGTTCAATAAAAGCAATTTTTAGGCAGCTGAATGAGGTTTTAGTATTTAGAAGTGTATTAGATTGTGAGAACATTATGGATACAAGAAAAGGAGATGATACAGATGAAACAATCTGGGTTTGGGTTGATAGGGATGGCCTGTGGTTCTTGACTCAATATTAAGAAATTTGAGAGAGATGTCAAGTCTGCACAATCCAACTGAAGGAGAAAGTAATGCGTATATGCCAACTCATAGAGTTAAAAGAAAAAATAGAATTATTTTATGCCTTACCTGATTAGCTTTTCTCACTAGAGAGGAACCTCAATTCCACAAATAATTTCTCATAAATTGTGTCAGGCTTTGGAGATATATGTACATATATCTCCACAAGGCATATACATATGAACAGTTGTTCTTAGATTCGGTAACTTAACAATGTTGTGGGAAAAGCAGGCATTTATACAACAGAGCAAAAGCTGTTTTTAAAACACAATAGAGGAAATATACAATTCTGCCTGGGAGAATCTAGAAAAGATTCTTGGGGGAAGTGACATTTGAGCTGAATATGGAAGGATAAGTACAATTGCTACAAATGGAAACAAAACAGGGCGTCATGACGGAAAGAAGGAGCATGAGGGAAATTAGGGAAATATATGGCATGTTTTAGAAATTGAATATTTGTCAGATTTAGAATCTGTTTGGACATAGCATGAGAAATAAGCTAGAAAAGTGATTGAGGATAAATTGGGGGTGGGGCGGTCACTACTTAGCTAACTGCATAGTGTTCCACGTGGCCACAGAGACCTGGAGCATTATCAGGAAGAGAAGCCACTTCCAGTGCCCACCCATGAGCAGTGGGGAACATGACTTTTGCCTGAGAAAAAGACACAGAGAAATAGGTTTCTGCAAAGAGTAATATGAAGACAGTAGCTTGCACATTATAACTCAGAGTACTGAGTAAGTGTCAGATATAATGATCTGCCTTTTCACTGAAGGGTATTCAACATTTCACTAAATTGACCTTGTCTTGCCAATGGCAAACTCAATTGTATTATCATCTCTGCTCAAAGTTTGAGCATTAAGAGCTAGCTAGCATTGTTAGGGGTACAATGTATTTCTCGAAGGTGAGCTTTTGCTGTTTGACACTCAGTATTCTGTGAGAAGAATGCTTCAGAGGGGAAAACATCATTACTGCTGCTTTTTTCCCCTTAAAGTTGTAGATGATGGAGAAATATGCCTGTATTAGTTTTCTCATGCTGCATAACAAATGACTACACCCATAGCAACTTAAAAAGAACATCCATTTATTAGCTCACAGATCTATAGGTCAGGAGTCCAGGTGGGCTCAAATGGATTCTTTGCAGAGAGTCTCAAAAGGCTGAAATCAACCTGTCAGCTTGACTAGGCTCTTATCCGGAGACTCTGGGGAAGAAGCTGCTTTCAAATTCATTTTTGTGGTTGACAGAGTCTAGTTCCTTGTGGTTGTAGTAATGAAGACCCAGGTTCTTTCTGGCTGTTGGCCAGAGCTTGTTCTCAATTCCTAGAAGTGCTCTTCCCACACTAAGAAGCATGAACAAACTCTGGCAAGGCTTCTAGTAGCCTATGGCCAGCATCCGTAGGATGACCCCAGCCCTCCTTGAAATGTCTGCCTGAGACAGCTCAGTGCTAGCCAAGGAATTCGCTGTTTATTTCAATGCAAACCTAACAATGCCCCATGAACTCCCCCTTAAAGCAGTTATTTTAGAAAACTTGCAATTATAAACCTTTTCTCTGTCCCCTGAGATATAAATCTTCTACCTCCTAGAATTGTCTCCTTGGGGACCTGGAAATGCAATCCTCAGAAAGGAAGCTCTCTCTCTCCCCCTCTCTTACCTCACGGTCCCTAATTTAGTTGGGTGCCTTGCTCCAATTTGCAAAACTACCTCTAGTCCTGCTGTATAAGAAATTTGTTTTTCCTCCAGATAAATGCCAATTAACAAACCCAGATGGCCTATTCCCAGTGACTAACCCTCTTTCCATTCTTTGTAATTTCCTGACTCGGCTAGAAACTCCAGTCCTTCCTTCTTCCTACTCTTTCTTCTCCCTTTAAAGTACCCAGTTACCTCTACACATCACAGTTGAACTCAGTTCCATCCTGAAGTCTCTTTCCCCCACTGCCGTAGAATTACTGAACGAAATGCCTTTACCACCTTTCACTGTCGTCTGGCTTTCTTGTTCTTCAACAGCACTCAGTGAATGAGGGCTTTACAATGGCACCGCAGCTCATTTCCCAGTGGAGTTGTTTGCCCCCTGGGTGCTAACTCTACTTTGCCAGTCTCTGTCGTCCTTATGTCTGAGTGTTAACTCTACTTTGCCAGTCTCTGTCGTCCTTATGTCACAGAAGTGTGAGCTGGCCTAAGAAGGCTTTGCTGAACACCAAACATCTTATGACATATTTTTTTTGAAAGACTAATATTCAGAAGAGAAGATTTTAGTAATCTGTTCTCTTAAGTTTCAACTCATTGCTAGTCTCATCAGCTAACAAATCCTTCAGGAATTAGATCTCCCTAAAAGAGAAAATAACTGAAAGCCATACGTGCTACCTATTTTTTCCTTTGAGAAGAAGAAATTGAGAAACGTATTTCTATATTTGGTTTGAAATGTCACAGCTTTTTTTTTTGCTGAATAGGAGGAAATTCTACTTCTGGCAGAAGGAAGATGGAAGAGCTGAGATGAAAGGAGGAACAAAGAGACAGAAAGTAGATTAGTGAGTGCCTAGGGCTGGGGAGGGAGAGATGGGGACATGGGAATGGCTGCTAACAGGGACAGTGTTTCTTCTGAGATTGATGAAAATATTCCGAAATGTGATGATTGCACAATTCTATGAACTTACTAAAATCCACTGAATTTTACACATTTAAATGGGAGAATTTAAATGGGAGAATGGTAGAATGATATGTGAATTATATCTCAATAAAGCTGATACCAATAAAAAAGGAACAGTAAGCGACAATGTTGATAAATATGGATGAATCTAAACAAAGAATGTGTAAAACAGTAATGACAAAAATAATGTCTAATTTAAGAGGGGTTGGGAAAAAAGACTAAAATGAAATCCCAACCAACAATATACATATTAGTTGGGAGGAAGTGATTGGCGTTAATGTTCTAAGTTCATAACTGGCATAAAGATTTTTATTCTCAGGAATTATTAACTATTTTTTTTCTTCTTTTTCTACCGTTGATGAACCTATTGCAATCCTTCGCATCCTACCAGGATATTTCTCTGGGAGAAACATGATCCAACCAGAGAAAGAAAAAAAATTACTAATACTTTTTAATTCCAAATTACTTTATAGCTCCTTCAAAGTCCTATACTTTAGCAAAAATTACTTTAGCACTCTTTCAAAACCTGTAGCATGCAAGATTAGCTCTGCACTTCTAATGAGCATCGAGTCCTGGTACAAAAGTTAACATCAAATCTTCATAGAAAGGGGATGAATTTTCCCACAAACATGAAAGGTCAATACAGCTAAATTCCATTTTGAACTCTGCAGGTCATTAGCTAGGTTGACCCGGACACCATCCTTGGACTAAGTTTTGGCTTCCTCATCTGTAGAATGGAGAATAAAATAGATATTGTGTCCCTCATAACTTTGTCGTGAAAATCAAGTAAAATGGTGTTAAACGCTTGAAAAACTGTAAAGTTCCACACAAATAGACAGTAATATTGTGAAAATTGGGGTTTTATGATGATTAAGTACATAATAAGAAATCTTCTTCTGAAGTGTTCAGGAGGTTATACCTATACATATTTGTTTAAATTTTGTATTAAATGAGTTGAATTTTCTGAGTCTAACCTGATCGTTTGAACATGGTACATTTACATTTTGCATAATCAGTCTGCTATTGGTTTAATTATTCATTTAAAATGTTTAATGTTAACGTTCGCATCATCTTCAGTCATTATAAAAGAAATATAGTTTAGTGTTATAGAGGTTAAAAGGGATGAAAAAGTCACTGCAGAGAGAGGACAATGAGAACTACAACCAAATAAAAATTAATGATAAAAGTACCAGCATACTTTTAGTCTCTTTTTGGAATTAAGAGACATTTTTACATATACTATTTCTTTGTTCCTCACCAAAAACAGAAACAAAATTTGCAAGATAGGAAATACAATTAAAAAGTTGATCCTTTCTGTTTGGTAGTAAATACTACACTTGATTTTAAAATAAATGCTTTTCAACTATTACGGGGTATAAAAAGTAGAACTAATATCACTATACAATTGACTTCAACTATACAAGGCAGAGAGAAGAACTTATCCAGTTAACTTGACCTCATTTACCGAATGAGCCTAACTTACTGCAAAGATTTGTTTGAACCATGTTCATGAACTTAATTACCTGTACAATTGTTACCTCTCCAACTCACACTTTTCTATATAAACACAAGATTAGCGAGTGAAAGATTCTGCTTCTGAACTCACCAGCAGGACAAATGCACTGAACTCACAAGCAGGACAAATGTACTAAACTCTCAACAACTATTTAATGAAATGCACAGAAACTTTAGGAGGGGAAAAAACACACCCTTCTTCCATAAACATTAGTTACATGTACCAATGAGATACTGAGATTAAGAGTAATTGGGATTCCATGTCAAAATAGAATTCAGTTCCCATCTCTTTCCTTAAGACATCATTCTACTAAATGAGACCCCCGAACAGAAGCAGAATTAACTGGCTCCTTTTAAGTTTGGTCATTACAAATGCAAAATGAGTATCCTCCTGCAGATGGAGAGCCAGAGGACTACTCAAGCTAACGCAATAATAGTAGCTGTGATACATTATGTATGCATGATATCAAAAGCAGAACGGAGGGATGAAATGGGGTACCCATTTGAAAATTTAGAATTTGCTCAAAGCTGTTTCCGCAATAATTCCCAGGAGGATAAGCACTAAGTACAGAGGAGTAATAAACTCTGCAGTTTTGTATAATTTATCAACTTTCTTCCTTTTCATTTCCAACGTTGACCCTTCATGGTTAACTGAAGAAACAAAGAACTACATAGCTTCTTTTGCCATTTGATAGAGCAATTATGAGCATCCTGACTGATACATTTTCTGCTTAATCTACTAACAAATGGAGCCCACTTTCCTCTTAATCTACACCCTGTCCCCACATCCGAGTTGAACACGGCTGCCCATGCCCTTTTTCTCGTGCCCTGTCTTCATTTGTTTCTTTCTCATTACAGCTCTCTTATGTGATCATTATAATAGGGGGAAAAAAGACTTCTTTATGACAGTTTTCCTCAGCTGCCCTTGGTTAATTTTTTCTCAAAATGTGATTCCTCTGGGTTCTCTGACAGCAGGGCACATTGAAAACTAATCAGCAGACTCTTCTTAAGTGTCGGTATCTTTTCAAAGAAATTTCATGTCTTAGAATAAGAGGATTTTTTTTTCACAGTAATGCATAGCTTAATGCCATGCAGCCATCTTGAAAGAGGTTAAGACTGTTTAAAACTGAGGGATAGCAAGAAATTAAAAATTGAGATTTACCTCAGGCACTAATTTATCCCCACTAATTGTCTTTAGTACCTTATAAATTAATCTCTCATACAAGAACACACATTTAGTGCTAATCTGGTGGGATACCGTAGAATAAGAGTTTAGACCCAGGAAGGGTTGCTGAACTCATCCCTTTCTTTCTTTCTTTTTTTTAATCTTTATTGGGTTTTGCTCCATTACCATTTAGTCCCTTTATACCCTCCGCCCCCTCCCCCAAAGCCCGTTATTTAGGGGAGTGAAAAACTCCCCTAAAGATCAAGGAGGTTAAAGTGAGTTACCCAAGATCACATAGCAAGTAACTTAGTTTGAGCTTCCTGTTATGTTTTGCCTTGAAGGGAGGAGGGGAAGCGGGGATAGTTTTCTACCCTATGATAGGAGCAGATGGCCATAGTCCTTGGGTCTCTGCATTTTCTCACCTGTGTGATAGGGGTAATGATCCTGCCCTCTTCACCTCAAAGGATTTCCCATTACTAACGTATTTTAATGAAACCTGCTGCTGGGGGGTGTGTCTGTGTGCAGGTGTTGTGAACATTATCCTTGTCTGCCACACGCTATGCTATGGGTATATGTGGTACTTAGGAGCACAAGGCTTTGTGAGTGGCTCCCATGTTCCTGAAGTGTTGGGTCCCCAGGGAAGAGATGGGCTTTAGGAAAGACCATGAAACTCAGAGAAATAAAGAGGGATAGGATTCCCAGCTCTGTAAGATGTGAAAGACTGTGTTCCTAGTGGTAGGCTTCAGACAATGTCTTTCTCTTAAAGCCAAAGTCCTGGTAAAAGGAGGTACCACTAGAAGAGCCACAGCCTACATACAAGTAATACAGTCTCTGAAGGCTGAAGATCTGGCTGCAGGGCTGTACACAAAATCTGTGGGGCCCAGTGCCAAATGATATGAGGCCTCTTGTTCAGAAATTATCAGGAATTTCAAGACAGTGACAACAAAGTATTTAACCAAGCATGGCCCCTTCTCAGCTCAGAGCCCCATGCTAATGCACAGGCCACAAGCCCTGTCTGGTCACAAGTACTCACTGTGACAAAGTCTACCCTAAACACCCCCATTGAAGTGTTTACTTAGAAGGGCATCTTGAAGAGTCCTGTTAAAAGGAAGAATAGTGCCTTTTGGACAGTGGTTTGACTATGGCTTCTTGAGTAAGATATCAGGACCCGTCACGGAGGAGGTGGGTCTTAGGACCAGGAGATGAGACCCTGAAATCCAGCAGACCCTGCGTGTGTGGGAATTCTTCCTTCACAACCATTGAGGAGAATCTGGGGTCTGTGTGTAAGGGAAGATGCAATTTCCTTGCACTTTTATCAAGAGCTGGACTTGCAGACGATAACCAGGGGCAGGACCTATGTCTCTTATTCTCCACATAATCTCCGGCGTCTGCAGTGCCCGGCACACAGTTGGTGCTCAGTAAATATTTGTTGATAATGAAACATATGTGGCTATCTTAGTGTAAGAATTTAGTGGAGCCCTTCAGGTCCTGAAAGGAAGACCTGAGATTCAGAGTATAGAGTTATCTGTAGTAAAAAAAAAAAAAAAAAAAAAAAAAAGAGAGAGAGAGAGAAAAGTTTTGGAGCATGTTAATATTGCAATTTAAGAAAATATTAGCCTGCTCAAGAATGGATACTTTTAGTAGTATTTTGCATACAAACTAATATAAATTATTTTACAGATTTGTTAATACTTACAAGATTTTCTAAGACATTTAGTTGTACTTTTCTTTTACTATCAATGTGACCTAAGAATAATAGCTGCATTCTTTCTTTTTAAGTTCCATACTTTAGAGAACATGGTCAGTAGCAGAGAGCAAGGAGAAACCAGAAGGAGGCACAGAGAACTGAGGAGAAAAACCTAGGAAGTGAAAATAGAAGGATGGATGGATGCAAGGAAGGAAGGAAGAAAGGAAGGAAGGAAGGAAAGAAGGGGGGAGGGAGGAAGGAAACTGTGTTGACACAGGAAGAACTTGTAAGCCCGCCCTGGGTGATCAAGAAAGACTTTCCTAAGGAACCTAAAATCTAAAAGACAGGAATTAAGCCAAGGCCTGGGAGGAGGGGAGAAGGAAGCAATAGTAGATGCGGCTAACATTTATTAAGTATTACTATGTGGCAAACAGTGTTCTAATTACTTTACATGCTCATTTAGTCCTCACAGCAGTGCCATGGGGCAGGCTATTAGTATCCTATTGGGATACCCTTTATTGGGGTCCCACACCTGATAAATGAGGCACAGAGTTAGTTTTTTCAGGCTATAAAAACCTTATGCTTCCAGCCCTGAAGCAAATCTGACTGTGGCGTATTCAAAAGAGCAGCAAGTTTTTTTGTGTGAAGTTTGTATATGTAGCCATAGGGGGTTGTATGGAGTTGCTTTGGAAAAGAATAAAGGGTCTTGTAAAAACATGTAAATGATGATAGAGACCCATTAAAATATATTAAACCTCAAGGCGACATGATCAAATTCTTGTTTCGAAAGACCACTCTGGCAACAGTATGGAAAATAAATTGAGGCTCCGAATAGTGGGTAGACTGTAACCCTCTAAGAGACAGAGCATGACCTGAGCCAAGGCAGTCACAATGCACAAATGACAGTGCAGAGAAGCTGGTGCATTCTCACAGGGTTGTGGAGATAGAATTTTACTGGATGATTGGGTGTTAGACGAGGGATAGGGCCAAGGATACAGGACCCCAAGGTTTCTGGGCTCAGTGACTATAGTGGACTGAAAGGGAGCCATTCACTGAGACAGTGATGGGGAAGAGCTGGGAGGAGGGGATGGGGAAGAATAGGGATGGTGACAAAGAGAGGTGATTAACAAATTTAGCCAAGATCTTACGGAGGCAAGTGTATAAGAATGTGGATCAAGTGGCAGTCAAAACCCATGTTATTTTGATCAGCTACATTAAAAGCTATCAAAGAGAAAGTCAGTTCTTGAATTATGAAGAGAATAGTGAGGTTCTTATGAGTCTGTTCAGTTTTTATTATAAATGGTATAGTGAGTATGAAAATTATATTGTAAAGTATAAAAATGCTACCTTACATTGTTATTATCATATCATGAATCTTATTGATATGCTTCTCATTAACCTTCTTCAGCTTTTATCAAGTTCAAACCACCCAAATAGCCCCAATTACCTGTCCCTCTATGGAAATTTTTTTCTTCTTTCGCTGTTTTTGTTTTTTGGTGTTTTTTTTTAATCCTTCCCATCCCCTACCTCCAAGTTCAATGGCAGGTAATTTGGGTGGAGTTAAGTGGTTTTGTCTGCTCTCATCAATCAATGAACAAGTATTTATTAAGAGTCTCCCAGGTGAGCATCCAAAGCTCTATGAGTGGCATTGCAATCAAGGGACCATGTTCTTTGGGGTCAGATAATTCTGAATTTAAATCCCCCTTCCACATTTTCCTTCCACATGCCCTTGGGTAAAAAATCTGCTCATCTCTCTGCTCTTCAGTTTCTATCAGAAAAAATAAAATGAATTATATTTCACAGGTCTGTTGTATTACATGAGATAATTAATGTGAAAGAAAGTAACAGAGAGCCTAGTGTTCAATAAATGTAATTCCTGTCCACTTCATAAGGCTGTTGCCCAGGACAAATGAGCTAATACTCAAAAGATGGTTACAGAATAATTCTGCTATATAAGTTCAGTCATTTTTAATGAACTTTGCTACTATTGTTTCTGTTACTGTTTTTATTGGTACCAGGGGCTTGTGGTAACCATCTCTACAAGCCTTTGAGCAGCTCTTGGACGTATCTTTATTACTATTATTTTTGAATTTCCTTATTTCTTTGTTTCAGCTTGGGACTCATTTCCTTCTTTGCTTAGCGCTGCTTTGGAGAAACAGCCAGATGTCTTTACAATTTGTCGCTTCTGGCCACGTACTCTGTTATTTAGATACTCTGCTTTGTTCAGCTAAAATACCATGTTTATTAAAGCTTTGGTAATCTGGAAAAACTATAATTGTGCTGTTCTTGGCACGCAACATGAAAAACACTGAGAGATTAAAAACTGGAGATGAACGAAGCCTTAAAAGTCACTGTAGGTCTTTTACCTTTTTTAATGAAAAGAAATAATGTATTTTTTTTAACTTTCACTTTAATATAAAATGCCTATTACCAGTATGATTGCTCTGATGAAAGATTAAGACATCCATTATAGCTGGAATAGCTAAAGGGGAGGAATTTTGGTGTTGGAGGAGCAAGTAAGCTTCTCCCAGTTTAACAGCGGGCTCTGTAAGGGTTGGATGGTGTGGCCTCTCTTTAGTTTATACACCTAGACCAAGGTAACAACTCCTAGCTTCTAAGACTCCATCCCGGAAGAGGCTCAGCACTTCATCATGGTGTAGAAAGCCAAAGAGGCATCTTGAATGTTAAATTAACCAAGTCTCTGGTTTTCCCTGAGCAAAGTTTATTCAGGGGCTGCTATAGTGTCTCTTAGCACGTAGTCTGAGACTGATTACAAAACAGAATGAGATCTCACTTCCCGTGTCCTAGACAAGCTCATTAGAAGCTACATGTTTGGCTTTCTCATTTCTCAAAAATTCCAAGAGATTTCAGCCTAACCAGAGAAGTGTTAACATTTTGTTTTTGGTAATTGAGCTATCTTGCTTTAAACAGAAAATATTGTGTTAGCATTTTAATGTTTAACGAGGAGTTTCTATTAAGAGTTATTTATAATAAAAATGAACTTATATTTTTCAAAATGCAATTATACTATTAATAAGAGCTGCATTTATTTTACTCTTTTCTTCTTTATTATGCATTTCAACAATGAATTCAGTAACCTCCTGAAGGTAATTAATTATGCTTTATTTTTGTAAAGTACCCAAATGTTCATAAAGTTCTTTCCCAGTCTTACTCAGGGCTTATATCATAACAACCCGGTGAAATAAACATTGTTATCTTCATTTTACAGATGAGAAACCAAAATTCAGAAAGTTTTAATTTCAAAACTAAACCAAAATGTGACTCAGGGTCTTTGATTCCCAGTCCAGTGGCCTTTGCACCATGGGCAACTCATTTCCATTAGCTGAGATCTCAAATAAAAATTGTAGTTCTCAGTGTCTTAGTGGACATGAGGAAACTTTGGGGCATGTAATGGGCCTGCATAAATAGAGGAGGCAGTGTTAAGCCTCCCAACGAGAGAAACCCCCGATGGGTATACTTAAGGCATCTCAGGCATAAAGAAGCCGGATCGGGAGTGGCTGCTTGTCCCACAGAGCGAAACCTCCATGGTAATAACTGGGCTTATCATAAAGGAAGAGTCTATAGGTTGAGTACTGGAGCCTTTGAGAATGAAAGATCCTCAGTGGCAGCAGAAAAAAGGATGACCTCATATTCAGACAGGCTTAATATGAACTGTTTAACAGATGACCAGTGCATTGCAGTAGAGGGCTCGATACTTTTGTTGTAATATTCTCCTAAATCTTGAGCTGCTTCCTCAGCAGCCTTCACATCCTCAGTCATTTTTTAAAATTCTTTTCCCTGACCGCCAACCTTGACCCAAGTTCAGCCATGAGGTCACTAAATAGCTTAACTCACCCAGTATGTGCAATGCCTCCCAAGTGTTATCCCCAAGCCTAGGTGTTCCTAGCTATTACATTTTGGTCTGTAATTATCTATGCAACGGGCCTGACCTATTACTACCCACCAATGGGATGCGCATCAGTATTTTTTCCCAAAATTCTACATCCATCAGGATCATCCTCCCCAGGAAGATATTAATAAAATCTGGAAGTCTTGGAGGAGGAGACATAGGAACAATTGAAGGCCAGTCAGGAAGCTGACAAAAGCAAAGTGGAGAGTAAAGGGGTAGGAGGCGCAGTAAAGAGGCTGACCTCAAGGGTACAGAGGCTGATGTTGATGAGTAATAAAAGGGAAAGAAGGTAACTACCCAAGCTGTTAACTCAGAAAGGGCCTGGCCTTTCAAGAGGAAGAGACTAGGTTTGATCCAGCGAACAACCAGAAGATGAGGGACAAAGTAACTTGTATTAGGAAGAGTAGCCGGACTGTATAGGCCATAGGAAATGAAGAGGGAAACACATTCAAACGTTAAGAATGAAGGCAGGCATCAAGTGCCTTGATGGGCAAGGCAAGAAGAAGTTAAGAAGAGTTTACTGACCATGGTGACGAAAAGGAAAAAGACAGTAGAAAATGATTTTAAGCTTTGTGTATTATTCACTCCAGTGTAAAAAATACAAATGCACAATTAGGTGATGAAAAGGAAAAAGACAGTAGAAAATGATTTCAAGCTTTGTGTATTATTCACTCCACTGTAAAAAATACAGATGCACAATTAATGCAGACCCATTGAATTGGAATTTCTGCGAGTGGTAGCAGGTGTGTTTTCTAAAGGCTCTGCAAGCTCACCAGAGACAACCACTACTCTACACAGCACAGCAGACAGATTCTGGGCTCACTGCCTTTCAGTCAGCTTTCTGGTACTTCTGAGTCAGTCAGCAGGTTTAGCTCATTGCTGAGAGATGCCGTGATGCACACAGAAGAAGACAGCAGCTAACAATAACCCAACTATCGTGAACAGTGGAAGGCCTAACTGTGGTTCCGACTGCAAGAACAAGAATTCAGTGCAGGAGGGAGATGACTGTGTGCTGGGGCATCAGCTGGAGACGACTTCTAAAAGAACTGGGACACAGCCCAGACCTTACAGGATGAGGTGTAACCAAAGGCAGGTGGACCGATAAGCTCGTTAAAGTGGACAAAGTCTTGTGTGGTACAGTTAGCAGCGGCAGAGCGTGGGTGCTACATTTAGAGAACAGAGGTCAGGTGACCTCCCAGCCTCCCCCGGAGTTGCTCCTCCCTACACGGTTGGTGATCCTCATGAAGGCCATGGGACAAGGCACATTTTACCTTTACATTTCCCATCTCTCCCACTTGTGTCTGGCGCTCTGCAACCACGTAACAGCTTTTGTTTTCTCACACTGTGTGTCAATACACATTCAATTCATTCACACTAAGAAACAAATGACTCATAATCCCTTACGTTATTCTGGTATATTAATAAGCCTTGGTACAATGAAGCAACTTGTACAAACCTCATTTCATTCTCGCGACAGCCCTATGGAGTGGGGAGGACAGAGATTACCCCCATTTTATAGGTAGGGAAAGAAAGACCCAGAGAATCTAAGTGGTCACCTCAAGATCAGAGAGCTACTAAGTGGAGAATTAGATTCGGGGACTTGGGCACAGTTTTCTCTCCGCCACCCTGTCCTGCATCTTGCTGCAGTATTTTTACTCCAGTGGCATCCGAGCTCTGTGCTAAGGGCACGTGGTTCTAACTGAGGACTTCAGGTATCGGCCTGGAGCTAGGAGAATGATTCTTTCAGTGAAGCCCTGAATCACCCTCGGAAGTTATGCCTTTGCCTTCATATTACCTGCTAGTTAGATCATGGGCAAGTTAGAGAAAATGATCTGAGCTTCACTTTCCCTGTCCACAAAAGGGAAATAACTGTATGTGCTTCATAGGGTCTTCCTGAGAATTTCCTAAAACACCGCATGGACAATACCTTTGCCACATAGCAGCCCTCAGTAAACCTCATTTTCTCTTCTCCCTTCTCTTCCCCATTATACCTGCACACAGGTATAATCCAAGTCAAAACCACAGGCTCACCCAGATCCTGCAAATACCCTGATCGCCACTTCTTTGCTTTTCCTTCAGTCCTTTCTCTCCCGCCTCAGTCCCTGTGCCTAGCCACACCAGCCTCCCTTCGCTTCTCAAACTAGCCAAGCATCTCCCTCCTCGGTAGTTGTGTAAACGCTGGTTCCTCTGCCCGAAACCCACTCTGCCCTACTCAGCCCCCAGCTCATGCCCCTGGTGTCAGCCCATTCCGTTTCAGGAAGGACTGAAGTAGGTTCCTCCTGTGATTCCTTCTCACTGCCTCTGGTCATTTTCATTGTTATTACAGTTTGTAAGTCCATGTAAATTCTATGCTTATCGGTTTAATTCTGTTTTCCCCACTAGACTACGGACTCCCATACTGGCTGTTATTTCCATAGTACCTAGCGCAGAATCTAGCACATAGGCATGTTCCATACATATTTTTTGACTGTGTGTTGGATGAATTCTACTTATATCTCTCCCCTTTGGGATGCCCTCCTACAGCCTCCTCACCAAACCGTGCAATAAAGACACACACACACACACCCGTGGAACCCACAGCCCTGACCATTTCTTTCATTTTCTTTCCCCAGCAGTTATTCACACATTATCATGGATTCAGTTGCATCCTCTGCTTGTTTCAAACTTCCCTAATCACATTTTTAGTTTTTCAAGGGCTAAAAGTCCTTCAAGATCTTTTTTAGAATCCCCCATAAACCTAGTACAATAGCCAGAAATGCTATTGGTGCCTAGAAATTTCTTGATGAATGAACAGATCAATCAGTCAATTCTACTGTATCCCTTCTATACAGAGAAAATCTTCACATGGCAAATATGGAGATACCACAGCAGCAAAACGATTGTTAACCATGACCCATTGCTGTAGTTCCTCTACTTGGGTTACTATTTTGAGTTCCAATAAGAATAAAGTCCTATCTTGAAAGGGAGATTTGATTTATATTATAATAAGAAAGGCTGAATGGGAAGCTTATGTTTTCCCCCCAAATTTAATAATAGCACTAGTAAAGCCTTACACTTGTCAGCTGGCCTTATTTCAGGTGTGAGTGTGAAGCTTCCAGGTAAGCTCTGTCATGATGTAAGAGCAAGACTCATATCCCCAGACCCATCCAAAGGAGGGGTCACATAGCAGGGGCATCTATCTGGTTTGAGCATGTTTTGGGAATTAGTCAGTCCAATTCAGGACTGGGCAGAGAACGTGAAGGGTAACATCAGGTTGCTTGGAGTTACTGTCCCGAGAGTTACCTCTGATAATCTCGATGAGTAAACTAATAGATTTTGATCTTGCCACCTTCCTTCATTCACAGCTACAACAAAACAAAAAACATGTAAGTAAAATGTTACACCCAAAATGATAACTTACTAAACAGGGATATTTCACTTTCTACATTGGTCCTGTTATTCCAAAGCAGAAACTTCAGTTTGCTGGTTGTCCCCCTGGCAAACCTACCTAGTTGCTCTTTATCAATATTTTTGAATGATTAAAAACAACAAATTATAGATCTATATATGCACACATAAATTTTTAATATGTTATAATGTATGCATTTTAACTTACTTTGACAATTGCCTAGCCACCAGGGTGTCCAACCCACGGCACGCAGGCCACAGGCAGCCCAGGATGGCTATGAATGTGGCCCAACACAAAATTGTAAATTTACTTAAAATCTTTTTTGTGCCCATCAGTTTTCATTAGTGTTTGTGTATTTAATGTGTGGCCCAAGACAGCTCTTTCTTCTTCCACCGTGGCCCAGAGATGCCAAAAGTTTGGACACCCCTGGTAGTGGTATCTGTCTAGTTAGTAGCTTCACCCTGGTTTAGTATTTGATCTTATAACACCAGTCAGGAAAAGGAAACTTAGTTTTGCTAAATACCCATTACACCATGAACACTGTGAAGGTTGGTATGAGGTCTGTTCTTCGAGTGGCATCACTTAATCACCTGTATTCCCACCCTTGCTGGTCTCCGTGACAATTAAAAGAGCCTCTAAGAGATGACTACTGATGAGCCCCCTTCTATCCCGTCTCTCAGGCTGCAGAAGTCCTGAAGGTTGATGGAGGGCCATGCTATTCAAACAGCAGGCGTGGCTGAGACAGAAGCTCCTGGTGCTGGGAAGCCTTGCTGTTGGGAGTCTCCTGTATCTAGTCGCCAGAGTTGGGAGCTTGGATAGGTAGGTAATGAAACACATACTTGTGCTCATGTGACTTCAAGTGTTTCTTAATTTAAACTTCCTTGGGACGTAATTTTAAATCTATCCCTTTGTTCTCCTCCTTCAAAATTCCCAAGTCCTCCTTCAAAATTCCCAAGAAACAGGCTTTTCTGCAGTGCCGATTTTGATTTATGGAGCCTTTAAAGGCGAGGTCTACATTGCTCAAACCAAGGTGTTCGCCAGGGTCCATTTGTATTCTGTATGCATTGACATTTATTTTCAGAGAAGGGATAAAGCCATATATAGTAGAAATGCCACTTTCTAGAGCTCACTGTGGTCTGTGTGCATATGGTCATTGACCTCTACCCATGCAAAATAGCAATGATGTATTTAGTCATCTCCATTTTGAAATTTAAGAGTGAGCAATTAGTGTCCTACCAGGAGAGTTAACATTGTGTTTGAGCCTGTAAAGGAGGTCATCAGGTTTGGGATCCACTGCCCTGGAAAGATGGCTACAGGCTTGGGGTATTACAACTGTGTTAATTAGTGCTGGTTGCCAGGAGCTGAACATACCAGACAAGGAGGCTATTGCTCTGCGTAATTGCCCAGGAACCGAGGGAAAATCCATGGAGAGGATATTTACAGAGCCAGGGATTGGCTCTAAACAAGCAAACGATTGAGAGGTGCTAGACCTGCAGAAGAAGCCCCAGCAATATCGTCTGGCTTCCCATTGAATACCTCTGAGCTGTCCCACATCTGGTGTGATTGTGAAGGACAGAGAATTGAATTCCTAAAATGTGAAGCTTCCTTCTTTGCTCCTTAAAATTACTCATTGCACTAGAAAGACTGGAGTATGTTCTTATGCATTTGATTCCCATTTTCCATGAAAATGCAGCCACACTTTAAAATGAAAATATCTTCCTTGTAGTTTTTCTTCTCTAATCTATAAATCTTATCAGTCAGATACTTAACAAATAATATAGCAGTGGTCTTTATTTTCCTTCAGCCAGTGTCAATTTTGACTGGTAAAGTGAACTTTTTAAATGTTTTTTAGTTCAAAATTCCTGAGCAAACTTCCCACTCACTAGTTGCTAACTATGGGAAATGGTATAATCCAGAGCTTATCACTGACTTCAAGTAGTTCCTTAAAAGTAGTGTTTAGTTGTTAGAGAAAAGCCTTGAAGTGGTACCACTGTCTTGTTTATAAAGAAACTTTTATATCAAGTTTTTCCTAATGCTTTTAGTTAGCCTCCAATCATTTACTTTTTATTGAGTAATTGATCTGGTGATCATTAACACATTAGTTATTTAGTTGATTCTTTTCATTTTTTACCTGGTCTATAGTCTCAAATTGAACTGCTTATTGGGCTTTCTCAAAAGTTCTCAACTGAGAGTGTGAGCAGATTGTATCTGAAATGGGAAAATGCTGACTTAGGCTTATCTTTCAGTAGCTGAAGATACTGCTCTCTGGGTAGGAAGCTGAGCTCAGTTACTTTTACTGTTCCTTTCAATCCTAAGAGTCCATACTGTTTAGTCTGAGGCCCATGCTCAAAATGTACTCTTCAAGAAGTCAAAATAAGGTGATATTTTCTCCTATCTTGAGTTAGGCAATCCAAAAAGCAATTGTTTTATAGGCTACGAGTTCCCAAGGTAGCAGATAGAAAAAGGAAGGAAGTGAAGAAGGAAAATGGCTCTTTCCACAGGTAGAGAAATTCCTTTCCAGCTCAAACAGGACAGAAACTGTCTGTTTCAGCCTCTCTCAACCAGTGTTCCTCAAGAGAACTAAGTCCTACAGAAAGGATTTGATGGACTATGTTCTCAATTCTTTCAAGGATGACAGATACTGGCATCATTCTATATGCATAGGAGAGACGTCCATCCATTACATTCAATGGATGTCTTAAGAAACTAGGGCTTAGGTCCCACTGGTAGGTGAGTTCATGTGGTATTTGTCTTTTACCACCTGGTTTAATCAACAAAACAAGCAAGTGAGCAAAATAGAACCAGAGACATGGCAATAAGAATAAAGTGACCATGACCAGAGGGGGCAGGGAAGGGGGATAATGAGGGAAAGAAGGGGAAGGGACAATTCAAGGAAATCATGGACCAGGACAATGGTGGGGGGAGGAATGGATTTGGGAGAGGGAGTGTGGGCAGGGCAGGGAAGCGTAATGGGGGAAAAATGGGGACAGCTGTAACTGAACAACAAAAAAATTGTTTTAAAAAAGAAATCCCAGGAAGTCACATGGGGGCTTGGTGTTCCTTTTTATTGGTGAAGTGAGCTGAACTGGCAAGTCATGTGTACTCACCTGATATTTCTGTGTATTGGGGATTTTATTCATAAAGCCATCAAAATTAAGTAACATAGTTTTCTATTAAGTTAAAAAACAAAAGAAACTAGGGCTTAATTCTCAACCAAGAAGAGCTAAAAAATGAATTTGTGATATCACAATCAACGTCACAACCAAAACTATCTATGATTATGCATGTGTTGTTACTTTTAAACCTGTCTTTAGCACTCCGACATTAATCTTCTTAACAAATTTATTAAAACAAAAGTTATGTTTCTCTAAAATAGTAACTGTGGCAAAACTTTTTAAAAATATTCTATATTTTCACGTTTTCCACAGAGAACATGAGTTGTTCTTAAAATCATAAAAAGCAAGCACCACAAAAAAGTAAAATATGTTTATATTTTTCCCTGTGCATTAGGGTAGACAGCAGCTGAAACAGAGGACGGGCCCAGCGAGTCCCTTCCCCTCAGCTCTGCAGAGCGCCTTGGCGTGGCCTTGCAGTTTTTCTCTTCTCCCTTTAATTATAAACATTACAGGAGATAAGAAAGATAAACCAGAATGTCTTGGGAAAAGCAAAAGAGAGCCTCATTGCCACAAAAAGGGGGACACAGACTCTCAGTTATTAGGTAGCTAGGAGCTTCGGTTGGAGGACTTGGTTTAACAGCCATTTTGACCAATAGTCTGCCCTCTACCAAGATGGCTAAAATGTCTTCTCAGATAAACTTAGGGAAACTATAATGAATTTCAATTCAGCTCTAGGCTATACCCAAAAAGAAACTCTAAGTATAACAATATATTGTATATTAGTCTTGCCAAACTAAACAGCCACTGCAGTCCAATATCATTGAGATTATTACCGCACCTTTTTCTCTGAGAAAAAGAGGTGGTGGCTGTTCATGATTTAAGGCCAAGTTGAAGAGGAAATCCTCCTTTTTGGCTCCATCTATTGCATCCCTTCCTTCATGAGCTGAAGTCCCTGATTTAAATGGACTTGGCAATGAGGACCTGAGGTTTCTGACCCTGTCAAGGTCTTGTTGATTTCTGGTCCCAGCTGTGGTAAGTGATATACAGCACTTGCTGATGGTATTGGGTTATTCCTACATTCAACCAAGTAAAAACATAATCCTGACCTCTTTAGATAGAAAGAAAAACAGAGGTAGGAAAAAAATGAACCAAAAAGAGAAGCAGAAGGAATGCAGTGCCCTTCTAGCTATCCCTACAGCCAAAAGCGGAAATTCTCATAGAATGGAAAGCTCAGCGAGCACCAATTTTGGAATTTTTCAGGTTGATGATGATGCAAATAGCTAAGGGCAGAGGCTGGAAACTCTTTTCAGATTGTACAGTATCTCAAAGATTTTTAAGAGTTATGTGAGTGCTGCTGAGCTACAAGGAAAGAATACTACACAAAACCCAAAAGACTGGCCTCCTCGCAGCCGTTCAGTCTCCCAGCTAAAGATTATAATCTTCCACCTTTTATGTTCTCTAAATGATGTTAACTGGTGAGCTATTAAAAGGCTATTAGTATGGCTGGTGTCACTTGTCTGTCCTGTACAGTGTGAACATAAGTACATGCCGTAGTCAATTAAGTGCTTGGTGAATAAAAATTTTAAGGAGCACTAATAAAAAAATCCCATCAATTATGTGTGCTCCATTTAATTCAGCGCTGCTTAAAATAAAATTTCTCAAACATATGTTCGTTATGGATTGCATCAGGCTGGGAAACAGTGGTTTTATTTATGCATTTAAAGTCTTACTCTGACTGGGGATCCAGAAAAATGAGAAGTTAGTTGCAATGAGTTTCTCAAAGTGTCTCTCTGTTGCTTGCAGGCTACAACCCATTTGCCCCATTGAAGGCCGGTTGGGAGCCCGCGGGCAGGCTGAATTCCCCCTGCGTGCCCTGCAGTTTAAGCGTGGTCTGTTGCACGAGTTCCGGAAGGGCAACGCTTCCAAGGAGCAGGTTCGCCTCCATGACCTGGTGCAGCAGCTCCCCAAGGCCATCATCATTGGGGTGAGGAAAGGAGGCACGAGGGCCCTGCTTGAGATGCTGAACCTCCATCCAGCAGTGGTCAAAGCCTCGCAAGAAATCCACTTTTTTGACAATGATGAGAATTATGCCAAGGGCATTGAGTGGTATAGGAAGAAGATGCCTTTTTCCTACCCTCAGCAAATCACAATTGAAAAGAGCCCGGCATATTTTATCACGGAGGAGGTTCCGGAAAGGATTTACAAAATGAACTCATCTATCAAGTTGCTGATAATTGTCAGGGAGCCAACCACGAGAGCTATTTCTGATTACACTCAGGTGCTAGAGGGGAAGGAGCGGAAGAATAAAACTTACTACAAGTTTGAGAAGCTGGCAATAGACCCTAATACCTGTGA
This sequence comes from Mormoops blainvillei, assembly GCA_004026545.1. Classification (NCBI taxonomy): domain Eukaryota; kingdom Metazoa; phylum Chordata; class Mammalia; order Chiroptera; family Mormoopidae; genus Mormoops; species Mormoops blainvillei. The sequence goes on from PVJD01008743.1 coordinate 37,826, forward strand.
AGTGAACACAAAATACAAGGCAGTGAGAACCAGCATCTACACCAAACATTTGGAAAGGTGGTTGAAATACTTTCCAATTGAGCAATTTCACATTGTCGATGGAGATCGCCTCATCACGGAACCTCTGCCAGAACTTCAGCTCGTGGAGAAGTTCCTAAATCTTCCCCCAAGAATAAGTCAATACAATTTGTATTTCAATGCTACCAGAGGGTTTTACTGCTTGCGATTTAACATTATCTTTAATAAGTGCCTGGCGGGCAGCAAGGGGCGCACTCATCCAGAGGTGGACCCCTCTGTCATTACCAAATTGCGCAAATTCTTTCATCCTTTCAATCAAAAATTTTACCAGATCACTGGGAGGACACTGAACTGGCCCTAAAATAGTAAGTCATACAACACCATGTGTTGTGCCTGAAGACACGCAATGTCTCCTCTAGATTAAAATATGCACTTTTCCTAGACACAACTATCCAAGTCATTTTTCCATCTCTACTTGTACATACGCAGTATGTGACCAAATATAGGAACAGTTCTTTTTCTACTAAAAATTTACAAAAACAATTTGCTGTCTGCATAGTTGCATCTTTTAAACTAGTTACTAAAAGAAGAGGTGGTGGTATTGGCGGAAAGTGATTTCAGCTATTCTCAAAGAGTTAGTCTTCCTTTGAGTCAGAACTTATCACCCACCATTTTCATTAATTTAAGCCAAAAGATTAACAAGTGAAATGTATCAACTGCTGTGAAGCTGCAGGAAGTAGAGGGTTCAGTTGTGCATTCTTTTCTAAGGGAAAGCCGGCTCTTTAATTCAGATGCTGAATTGGTGCCATGAAAACAGAAAATACTATTTTCTTATGATTTAAAAGAATGTCTTATCTCATAAAATTGACATTGTTCCAAAGTCCCTGTGGTCATTTTGCACTATTGTTTTCTCGTATGGACCATGGCGTCACTTGTTGCATGTCATACATTGGAAAGTCAAGTCCTTTTACTTCCATGTTCTATGTCAACAAAGAGAAATGTCATGTATATAATGTATATTATTGTAAATACTGGTTTCACACTAAGTAATTCTATTTTGTAAACTGAATATGGCTATTTAATTTATTGTGAAAATTAAATTTATTGTGGTATTTAAAAATGGAATGGATTAAAATTACTCTATGTGCAACTTTTTTTTTTAACTCATTTTGTTTTACATGCCCCTCGCTGGCTCCCAAAATCAATGCTGTTTATGTGCATATTGAGAGCACCTGGAAATATGCACTTCTCCACTGGATTTCTGTACCTTTGTGAAAATGTATTTATAAGTGAGATTGAATATATTAAAAAAACTTAACTATCTGCAAATCTAGTATTACAGCCACCTCAAAGAACATTAATGCTTCTCTGCTACAACTTTATAAAAATTAATTTACTTGCAGTTGCTACTGTGCCAGGAGAAAGACAAGAAATACTTTACCATAATCAATGCACAGATTTTATTTGAACCCCTAATCAGAGTCAGACCAGTAGAGAAATTGAATAAAATAAGATTAGAAAACTTGTGTGGCCTCTGTACTGAAAGCTGCTGATGCTTCAAAAATGAATACGAACTCTCAGAGCTCCCTCTTTGAGATGAAAATATTATCAGTATGCTCAGAAATGATCAAATTGCATCGTGTTGTTATTACTAACAAGCGTTTGGCTCATATTTCCATCCAGAGAAATTAATGCTAACTTGGGTGCTTGGTAGCATCAAATACACTATATTATGCTTAAATATAATTCAGAAAACCATGGAAAGAGGTGTCAGGGAAAAAAAAATGAATTTTTTCTTCCCAATCACAATTGCTTACCCAGTGGAAGATACTTGAGAGAGTTTAGCTCAGCACTGCACTGAGAGTGTCTAGAGAAGTCAGCAAATTAAAATGGGTTCCTTTTTGATTGTAATAAGTGCTGATATTCTCCATGAGTTGTTTATCCTGTCCAGTGATTTGATGGCGAACTTTTAGAAATAAATAGCCCTTTCCCCTCCAGTGTCAGTATGTATTGCCTCCGAAGCTACAGCCTTGGTAATCATCTTCTTAGTTTCAATTAGCAGTAACGCTGTCCTCTCAGCACGGAACAAGCCTGACACGGCGACACGGACAGGCCATCTTTCTCACTCACTGTGCGAGACTCTGGGGCGAGAGTCTTGGGTCTAAATATCAATCACATCTCCCTTATGCCGTGAATGGATTCAAACGTAAGGAATCTGTCCTCAGATTTCCCTGTGCTTCAACTCTCAGCTAATCATCAGAGGAATTTCTTTGAACGCTACATTCGAGGATATAACCACATATTATTATTTCATTATACCTCTTCCTAGAACACTATACAGGTAATAAGTTTTAAACCAGTAACTATCAAATTATGCCCCAATGGAATATTGATGTTTCAAATACTCATCCTAGGTATTCCACCAGTAAAACTGAAAAACGGACAATCTTTTCCAAGACTCATACAGAAATTTAAAGAACAATGAATAGGAGTTTCTCAGTCATAATCTTTTGTATTCCCAAGTTTTCTTAAACTTTGCTATTGCTACCAAATTATATGTCAGAGTTTATTCTAAAATTCTATTTGACTTTTGCAGATTTTTATAATTTGTTATTTTTAGATCAATAAGTCAGCATTTTTTCCTCACATTCAGGGAAAGAAAAAAAAAGTGCTGTAATTTCCAGTTATTCCACTTCCTAAATAAGTTTGAGAATTGTTTTAAGGCTTAGAGTCTCCCCACAGAGACCAAAGCAGGAAGTCTAGCCTGGGAGGATGGTTTTGGAGGCAGGTTTCATTTCACTGAAAAAAACAAACAAATAAACAAAACCTATAGCCACTGCTGACTGAGGTAAGTAGAGAGAAATAAAAATCCTATAATTTAATAGCATACTTCCACTGGAAGTTTTAAATCTTCTTGCTTAGAAAAGTATTTCTTTTTGTCATCAGACAGGGAACAGGAATCTAGAGAAATCTTCAACTCATTACTATAGACCCACTAGGGTTCTTTTTAATAAGTTACTCTTTTTACATCATGAAAACTTTGTATTCCTTCCAAAGGCTTGGTGGCACCATATGGCTTTGTGAAACAGTCCTAGCTGCAAAGAGAAAAAAAACCGCTCAAGCAATGGTGAAGTTTCTGCTGGACCATGACACTGAAACTACACCATTTTGGAAGCCAAGAAATTCTGAACTATTCAGACAGACACTAGAATCTCAAGTGAACGAGAGAGACTAGGGAACAGAGAGTAAAAGAGACACACAGACCAATAAACAAGACATCCCAAATTCCAAGTCTATCACCTACTCACCTGAAATCACCTCACACAAACACTCAATTGATTAAGCTGATAACTTTTCCTACTAATTGCCTTGTAGTATAGGAAAAATCTAAGACATTAGGGTCCTTAGCTAATGTATGATATATCAAAGGCATGTAAACCTCTCATAATCACATCTGATCATAGATGTGGTACCTTTCATGTTGATGGACCAGCAAGAACAGACCCACTGAAGCTGAAGAAGCTTAATGAGGGCACTACTTGGGGTGCCGCCCCTGGTACAAGGGTCCTGCTGGAAGACAAGCTCAAGAACCTGTGGGGAGCATTACCTGGGACGATGGAGATGTATCCCTGCTAAGGGAATGTGGGAACCAAGAACAAGTCCGAATTCCAGCCTTGACAGTAAGCGTTTGCTTTGCCCAATTAGCAATTTACTGAATAGGATTGTCTTCCTAGGCCTAATTTGAGAATTTTACAGGGATGGAAAATTTCAAATGATTATAAATAGTGTCTTCTGCTGGAGTTTTTTGTACTCTTTCCGCACACTCAGCAGTTATTTTCCACTTAGGAGAACAGTCTACAGTCTAAGCAAAAAAAAAAGAAAACTTTGCTGAAAACATTCTCCCTAAAAATGACTAAATACAGCAAAATCTTAGCAACTTGGGCTAACAAGGTGAACATACAGAATATTTTAAAAGCAAATTCATTGCTATTATTCCCTACTATACAAAGTGCCAGACTATACTAACAATATATTGAAAAACATCTAATTGTATCTGTTTTACTAAATAAAAACCTCTTAATTATTTTTTCCAAACTGGTGCTACTCAACTATTTCACTAATAGTCTGTCCTCCGAAGGAGGTTATTCATGCCCTCCAGTATGTATTTATCAATTTTTATAGGTTGTGCAAGGATGAAATTTAGGCCAAAATATGATCATTTGGTAAGGTTCTAATAAATAAACTTTACTACATATCTCACAAAAGTAATTTCTTTACCTTGTGCACTTTTTTTTTAAAGATTATATTTATTTCTCTTTAGAGAGAGGGGAAAGGAGGGAGAAAGAGAGAGAGTGTGACATCAATGTGTGGTTGCCTCTTGTGCACCTCCCCTACTGGGGGCCTGGCTGGCAACCCACGCATGTGCCCTGACTGGCAATCGAACTGGCAACCTTTTGGTTCACAGGCCGGTGCTCAATCCACTGAGACATTGTGCACTTTTAAAGATGTATTTCCAATTACATTTGACTGTATCTTTGAGGAATAAGAGTGCCATTTCATAATGATTAGAGATGGATTGAGGAGTTGAAAGGGCAGCCGAAACTGATAGCAATATGTATTTCCCAGGGAAAGCACCTGATTTGTATTCCAAAAACAAGTGTCTGTTATGAAATGGCCGCTCAGTCGAAAGCAATATCCTTTCAGTCACATCCAGTAGGCAGCAGCATGCCTGCGTGCTGCCTTCTAGGGCTGGCTCTATCGCCTCTGAATCTGTGAACTGCAGCAGTCTCCAGGGCTGGGGCGCTGTTGGGAAAAGGGTCGATCGTTGCTATACATGTCAGCCATCCCCCTTTAAAGACAGCACACTAAGAGGGCGAGTCACTCCCAGGAGATTGGGAACATCATTTCCAAGAGCTGGCTTGCCTTTGGTTCACGGCCAACAAATGCCCCCACTGTGCTTTGCATTTTCTTTCCTTTAATGACACCAGAGAAGAATAAGGCCACCTGCACAATTGCCTTGTTTCTTTACTAAGACCACACCAAAGCTCACTGAAAGTTTTGAACATAGAGCATAAAAGAACTTGTAATTGCTGCATGTCAGGTCATCTAACACTAAGTCCTGAAAATAAATTTAATACAAACTCTTTAAAGGTAAGACCTTCTAGCAACACCAGATGACAATGTCACCACCCCGAAGAGAATTAAGGGTATAAACGGGTACGTCAAAGTTCAGAAGCCAGAGAAGAGAACAACCAACTCAGCTTGGAGGCATCAGAAGAAAGCACAAGAAGATCATGGTTCCTCACAAGGCGGAAAAGCAGGAGAAACGCACTGCAGGATGAGGGAGACAGAACAAAAGAGTGAGGTGTGAAACAGACTAGGAAGTCCAGCAAAGCTGGACAGTAGAGCACATGTAAGAGAAGATGAAAGCTAAGATTGGAAACCCTGCAGGAGCTTCTCAGGCCTTGAACAAGCCCTACCTATTGACTTCCTCCGCCGCTCAGGACCAGGGGACCCCGGCTAAGTATCAAGGCCAGTCCTGCCTCGTTGTGTCTGCACCCAGCTGGCCCTTAGAAGCTAAGGGTTTAAGAATGGAGACAAAGTGATGAAATTACTGCAAAAGTTTTCTTACAAATGATTGGTGTCCACAAAACTCTAGTTTTCCTTCCCACCCTTGTTTATTCTTTGGATCTCTGACTTCTCTTCTTGGCCAGAAGCTTTAGGGCAGCTGGCCTGAGGCAGAGGTATCTTTTCAAAGCCAGCTCTCTGTGTATGCAGACTATGAAGGGTTACATTGTCCTCCTGCACTGAGGATCTCACTATAGGTCTACTCATCCTAAACTATTTCAGGGGACATGGGAACAAGAAGAAAACCAAACATGACACTCTCCCACAAGTAAGGTATTATAGTGTTTTCAGAAGTGTTCAGGGAATCTATCTGTTTCACTGAAAACAAAGAATATGTAAGCTAAATTTGGGCGGTGGAAGGAATAAGTCAATTCACCTCCTGGGCTTGAGCTTCCTATGAAATAAAATAGGAGAATCAGAATAAGGGATGTTTAAGATCTTTTAATGACACTGAACCAATAGATGAAAGCAATTGTTAGAGCATTCCTTGTGACATCAATCGTCACAGAATCAGGGATCTGAAGCTGGAAGAGTAAGGAGGGATCGGACTCAATGTACTCTGCTGTTCCTGTGCATAGGGTCACTCCAAAAAGGTTTGTGTCTATGATCTTGTGTGTAGGAGATATTCTTGGTCACCATTCCCTTACCAGTTATCAGTCCTTCAATTCTACGTTATTCTCAGCTTTGGCTTCTAACCATCCCCTTCTGAGTTAATTAACTTTTACCATGGAACAAATCACCCACAAGTATCTAATTTAACTCAGGATTCTGTTTCTCCTGGACAGTTCCGGTCTAGCCCAGCTTGGTTCCACTGTGCTGGCCTCCCTCATGCACCTGTGGTTTCTGGCTGATCAGTCAGTGACTGTGTGATCTAAGGTGTCCTCTCTTAAATGTCAAGGGCTTGTGCTGCTGCTTCATTGGTGCCACTTGCCGACGATGTTGGCTGTTAGCTGTGTGACAACAGTGCCTGGGTCATGTGTGTCTCATCACTTAGTAGACTCATCTGAGCGTCCTCAGATGGCAAAGGAGTGTAGAGCATAACAAAAAAGGACAAACACCAATGTGCAAGCACTTTTCAACCATCTTCTTGCATTATGTTTGTAATTTCCCATTGGCCAAAGTATGCACATGGCCAAACCCACAGTCCATATGAGAAGGGACTAAGTAAGAGTATGAATACAGACAAGGAAATTGTTGTGGCCATTTTTGCAAATAATCTACCGTATCTCTCAACTTTGATTCTATCATGTTAAAAATTACAATTATGGTAATTACTCACTAAACAACTTTATTTTCCACAATTCCTAAAGAAACATAATGATAATAAGAAGGGTGGTTGGCAGAATAATGCCCTCATCAAAGGTAGTTACATCCTAATCTCAAGAATCCATGCGTATGTTACCGCATATAGCAAAAGGGACTTTGCAGATGCGATAAAGTAAAGCACTTGAGATGGGGAGAGTTTCCTGGGTTACCTGGATGGGCCCAATATAACCACAAGGGTATTTAAAGGTAGAAGAGGTCAGATGAAGGGATGTTGGTAATGGAAGAATGGGCTGAGTTTGAGAGCCTTCTGAGGGTGTCGCATTGCGGATGGAAGGAGAAGGGCTATGAGCCAGGGAACAGGGGCAGCCTTTCGGGGCCAAAAGAGGCAAGAAATGGATTTCCCCCAGATCCTCCAGAAGGGAACACAGCCCCGCTGACACATTGGTTTCAGTCTAGAGAGGCTTGTGTTGGACTTCCAAGCCTACGGAAATGTGAAATAATAGGTTTGTGATGTTCTAAGCTATTAAGTTTGTGGTAAGTTGCTATGGCAACAATAGCAAATAAATACAAGAAATATCGGGAAAGACAGTGCTCACAAAATGTTGCCGTGATTAATCCGCTTATGCTCCTTCATCACCAAAGGGGGATGTGGCAACAGCCACCAGTCACAGAGGGAGTTTACAAACAAAGCGAGGTAAGTGTATGGTGAAATATAGGTGAAATATCTTTAACATCATGGTTTTTACTCCAAAAAGGGAAAACATTTCCAGTCTTCTTACAAGTCCATAGAATCGACCTTGATCCAGGAAATCTGAAATTCCCAAAGATGGGATCCCGGACCCTTGGTCCTACACCAGGTTGGTCCCAGGGTCTCCTCCAAATGGCCTTGAAAACTGTACCATGGGGAAAAACAAAGACTTCAGTTCTGTCTCCTGGGTTTAATGAAATTCAGAGGCATTTATTGACCACCCCGTATATTCCTCGCTTCTGAAAGATCTATCAAACAATTACCAAACGTCACTAGGAAAGCCAGAGTCAGAGCTGTGTCTAGCATATAGCCCCCCGGAATTCCGGCCTAAGGCCACTTGTCAAGCAAAATCTCTAAATGGTTGTATTTATTATTTATGCCTGCTTACTTCCTAAAAGGATTTGAGGTGGCAACTTTCTAATTAAAATTTGTTTCTAATCTCTTCCTAATCTTGTTTTATTGGTTGCATTTCAACCCTCTTGTATTTAGTCAACCATGAATAGTAACTTGTAAACAGTCTGTATAAAAATATGAGTTAGCGTTGAAAGGAAAATGTATACACAGTTAGTCTACATGTAATATATGTGGACATGTTTGTATTTGTAATCTTGTTGAAAGAACCTAATAATAATGGTTCATTATGGGACTAATCAAGATCATTCTTTTGTTTGCGATTACCTGTCAAATTTGCACAGCTGCCTTTTAAAAATTATATTCCAAAGGTGTCTCAGTCCAGTCAGAGTGAATACACATAAAGAAAAAGAAAAACTCAAGAAATTAATATTTCAAAAGCACATCAACCAATCTGAAAACAATTGCTTTTATAAAAGAACATGCTGCTTAATTAAAGTGTCACTACATGTAATATAAGAATTTTAATGGTAAAAAGACCCATGTCTTGCTAATTCCAGGGTATTAAAGGTGCTTACATGGTAAGATTAAATGTGCCACCATTGTGGGCATGTGCACAGGGACATGAGTTTGCGTGTACCTGAGCCTCAGCGATTCTGTAACAGTGTCCCATTCCCAGGTGATGATCACGTTACTTTTCAGCTTGACTATCACCACAAGTCTTTCACCTTGGAACTGTAGCAAGTGTCTCTGAAGGTACAATTAAATGTAAAGATAAATTTAAAAACAAAGTGTTTACTTGGCATGATTATCTATGCCTACTTTGTTGGAGGCACCAATATAAAAAGAGTGGGAAATTAATCAGTAGGCAAACCCAAGCCTAAAACTCTGAAAGTAAGGAATTGATGACAGTCTCTGGGGTCCTGCTGAAGGCCCAAACGTCACTGAAAACAAAAGGTGTTTGAGATGAGGGGTCAGAGTTGTCATGACAGAATAGCCCCAACCCTTGGCTTTATCCTTACAGCCAATTCAGGGGAAAAACTGCAGTGGGAGCAGACACCACTGAGCGCCCTGTGTTTCTTCTCATCGGTGTTTACACCCACACACTAACCAGCTGAACTCAGCCACACAAACCCTTCTTTGGGGTGGAGTTGACTGAAATGGGTCAAATTATTAGTTACTGTGTGATCATCCTCAAAACTTCATTTCAATCTTTCCAATTTCCCCTTCAAACAATTGTCTTTGAAATATCTAGAGAAAGAACTTAAAAATTCTTCATATGAAATTAATTATTTTGCAATCTTTTTGGCTGGCTCATCCCTGACATGGGTCCCAGCCCCTGCTACGTCCTCTCCAAGCTTTCCCAGGAGTCGGTAAGAGGTTCTTAGCTCTGCAGACACACAAGCCAGCCAGCACCACTAAGCACCTGTCAGGTATGACTCTCTCAGTGCCACAACCAACACCACTGGGCAGTGTGGCTTCCCCAGCTGACGTTTCCACAGTTTCCACATCCCCAAAGACCTACGACAATGCACATATATGTGTGGCAGGGGCAAAGGAGGAACGCTTTCTTTCTCTCCTTATGTTGTATTCCCTTTTAAACAGTACCAAAGCCATCCTGTGGAAATAATAAAACAGTTCTTTTTGCTCCCATTTTCAAAATGCACCATCGCCATGGAGCCAGGCTACAGCGGAAGACAAACCTGAGTATTAGAAACCATGTTAAACTCAGAATCTCATGATAGGTGTTCAGTAAATATTAGTGCATTGAACGAAGGACTTACTAGGATGATGAAGCCTTCGCTGCAGGATTAGACTTGTCTACTTGTTTCTTTCTTTCCTCCATGGGTTCTCTGCCTGGATAGTCTAAGGCCCTTTTTTGGCAAATAGACCTCTGGTGGCCAACCCACCAAACAACCAGACATGTCCCCCAGCAGTGGACACAGTGTAGGTTTTTGCTCGGCTCCTAAATACCCATCTGCGTTTTAAGGCATTGTAAGACACAAATGTTAAGAATAAAGGGCTAGTTTCAAACTCTGCTCTACAAAGACCTTATCATGCCAGATACCAGTGGGATAGTTCAAATTGCTTTGTTCCTTTATGCCACATAATATATAATGGTGAGGCAGGAGATGTCAACCTCTATTTATGTAAGAGTCCTGGTCCCTCAATAGCCTGGATTCCTAAATTTTCCCTATTATACCATTAAATTTTACACTTAATGATATATAGATTAAAATTGTGAGGTTCAAAAACAATGACCAAAACAATAAACTAATTGCCACTTTCATCATCGTAAACCATGGTCTGAATATATTGTTTAGGGTTTTACAATGTTAACAGTGAATAGCTTCCTTCACTAACAGTATCAAAGTGGAGCTCCTTGTTGTTAATTACATTTGACTTCTATCTCTTTTGCATGTTAATGCATCTTAGCCTGGGGAAGTGCAGACGCAATACCAGGACTCAAAGACAAGTGGTTCATAGGTCACAAGGACAGTGGAGAATAAGAGGGACCCCCATGTACAGAATAAGTCCCCCGTCTTAGACTAAGAGAAATTCCACTTTTATTTGCCTTGACACATTTAGGAAATCATTATTAGATATTAATTTAAAAATGATTAAAGCCAGTTATTTTATTAAGGCTCTCTCTGTACAAATGAAATAACCAGACTATGGATGACCCACTTATTTCTACTCTCTAATGGTAGAAATAGCTGCACATTGAAATGGTCATTCAATGAGTCCAGTTGATTATCACATCTCAGTTGATCAGTTACATCATATATAAACACAGGCTATTTCAGGAACATACTGTGATGCATGAATGATTTTGAAAAATTCACCAAACGAAGAAGCAGCAGCTATGAACAGATGAAAAATCTTGACCTGAAAATCCACCCAAGGCAATAGAGCTACATCTGTCAGAGCATGATGGATAATAGGGTTAACATCTACCCACTGGGTAGCTTATTTCAGACTCTCACGGGTTACTCTGGCAGAGACTGAAAAGAAATGTTATGTGAGTTCCTACCCCTCATATTACAGATATGCAGCCCAGGTTGAGAGCCACTATCCTCTGTTCGCAACTGTAGGTGCTAACTTTATTGCTTTAGGAAATGCATCATAGTGAAAAGAACAGTGTCTTTCTTTGGTTGACATTTCTTCTGCATTGGAAGCAACTTCAGGGGAAGTGTTTTATCACACACTCTCCTACCCCATGAAGGTCATTAATTCCCACTTTACACCATGGTAAATGATTTTTAAAAATTGTGAATGAAACATATGAACTATTTATTTTTTTATTTATTTAAATAATGTCAAGAATCTCTAAAGTTCATTAGTCGTTGAAAAAAAATAGCTTCTGATGTATCATACCACTCAGAGACCACAAAATATAGATGATCTTAGATGCGTGTATTCCATGTAGGGCCCATGACGGGGTGCAAGGAGAGCCATTTACTCTAAGCTTCACACTGACAAAGAGGTCAAAGTTAGGCTACTGATGTTACCTCCAATGAGATTAGACTGCCATTCCTGTAAAACTGACACATGTCACATATTTTGACATATTTTGACATATCCCATTTTTAATACACCTAAAACCTCAGAAAATGGTGGTAGGCCCCTGACCTCTGATGGACAACAATCTCATACACCTATACCTCAATGTGTGCACAGTGGGAATGGCAGGATGGAGGGGGTGTCCCTTTAACATAATCACGGTTTGTTCTTTTCAATTTGGTTGAGAAACAGTAGCATTTGGGATCCACGGTTCTGCCAAAATGCCCTTCTGAACAGAGCAAGTGCAAATGGGAGAAAAAGCGCTGGAATGCTAACCCAGATTCCCATGGAAATGCTCTGATTTCACTATCCTTTTGAAAAACATAGTTTCTCTAGTAAGGTGCCACATTCTGAGAGGAATTAAGTTTGAAAGGTAACAGGACTTCAAAAGCCAAATTGAAAAGACCAGACCTGAGGCTGTGAAGGGCATTCAGAATAGAGAAGGGTTTTAACTCAGCTTTCAAAGCATGTCCTCCTTCCTCTTTGAAAGTTTCTTACACTTTTGGAGTTGCTGAAGATTTCCCCACCTGTGACATCTTTTATCAGAAAACCATGAAATAACAAAACTCTCTCTCCAGGCAAAAAAGGGGAAGACATGTGACAGTAAGCTAAAGTAAGTCATCTCCAAGAAAGCTGTTTGAGCCTTACTTATCTGACCTCAAAATAGCAGGTTGCATATTCTACTGTGGGTGTAACTGAGGTCCCAGATACGAGGCCCCAGATACGTGGCCCCAACAGAAAGCGGAGGTCTTGACAGGTTGCCAGAAATATGTCTTCATAACCTATTTCCCAGAAATGGCCAAAAAACTATAAGGAAAAACATAGGAGCTAGGAATAAAGGTGTAAATACACGTCTTGCACTTACATTTCTGCCTTTTTCAGGCTACTTCCTTTACCTAGAATCTCCTGATGTCCTGCATTTATCTGGATAAGTCCTGCTGACTCTTCAAGGCTCAAATGAGAATCATTCCAATTACTACTATGTGTCAGGTTCAGTGCTAGACCCAGGAACATGATAGTGCATGATGCAAGACGCACTTCAGGGAGGTGTGTACCAGGCTACCAGTGGGCACAATAAACAATATACAGGGAAAGCAATGTGCCTAAGCTCATTGCTTGGCACAGAGGATCCCACAGTGCGCAATACAAGATGCCTACCCACAAGGAGCTGTGTACCAGACTCAGTGCGGGGCACGTGGAAAACAGCGGTGCACAAGAGACCTACCCCCGAGGAGCTGAGAGCACTCTGAGTACTGAGCACAATGAAGTAGATAGTTCATGACGCAAGGTGCCTACCCACAGGAACCTGGGTGCTAGGCTCAGTGCCAAACACGAGAGGCGTGGCAGTGTAGAATGAAATGCACTTATCTGAAAGGAACTGGAGTCCAGGCACAGTGCTCATGACAAGGCACACAGCGGTGCACAGTCCGAGGTCCTACTCACGGTAGACATGCACCAGGTGCAAAACAGGCAAACGAACATAGCAGTGCACAGTGCGGCATGTCTGCCTTCCTCAAAGCCCTGGACCTGCCAATCGCTTCTACATCCCCTGCTTATACCCTAACAAACACCATCACTTTTGAGTGAAATATTTTCAGTGTCTAGTTGCTCCATGGACAAGTATATGGAAGCATCAATTATAATTTATTTGTGTTCATCTCCCCAACATTAGGCACAGTGACCTCACAAAACCAAAACCAACACCACAGTGACAACACAGATGTGTGTGGCACTGAACCAAATGACTAATTTCTGCTCAAAACAATATCAATGAGCTTTCAAGGAAACATTTTCTTTGCTATTTCCTAGTTAGTATGTTTCCATCAAAATTCATGACTGATATTGGTCTGCAGTTCTCTTTCTTCATACTACCTTTATCTGGCTCACATATCGGTGTTGAACTTGTTTTATAAAGGAGTAGGAAGTTTTCCTTTCCATTCAGTGTTGTAGAGAATGTGTGAGCACATTTCTTCTATATTGGGTTGATATTAAATGATAGTAAATATTTTAGGCTTTGCACTCCATATGGTATCTGTTGCAACTACTCAGCTTGGCACAAAAGTAGCCAGAGATAAATAAGGAAACAAATAGTGGTGACCATGTGTAACTCTCCAACTAAACTTCCTGTATAAAAACAGGTGGCAGCGAGCCAGATTTGACCTCTGGGCCGTGGGTTAATGATACCTGCTCTGGGATAATTTATAGAGCATAAGGGCCATGTGGGCTATGACGATTTGGCAGAAATACCCTCGTGCCCGATCTTAGTGGAAAAGACTGTGGTGCCTCCCCATTAAATAAGACAACAAGATGTTTCAGGTTCATCTTGCATTTTCCCTGTCCCAGTTCTGGAATGATTTACTTCCCCCAGGAGCCAGAACCTTACCGCTTTAGGTATAGAGGTTTTATAGGAGGTTTTAATGTCTGGTAGAGCTCATTCTTCTTTGTAGCTTTACTTTCTTCATGTTTTGTCACAGGCTCTTCCCTGGCTCAGCCAACCACAGACAGACAGAGAAGCCCAGGAGAGTAAGTGACCCAGAGGCCGACTTGCACAAAGGGCAGGAGCCTGGAAGAAGGACGAAGCTCAGTTCAGCAGGTCAAATGTGAAAGCTAGTAGCTTGAGTGTAGCAATATCATGACCCTGGGTCCTAACATGTCCTGTCCGGTCGAGGACTCTGAGTCTAATACCAGTGATTGTAAGGCTCTGGCTGCAGTGAATCCAAGGGCAGGGGAAGTCCTGAGATTCACTCACGCTGGGTGGCAGCAGGTAACCCGTGTCTGCTCCAGGCAGGTTTGCTGTCCTTGCAGAGGAAGGTCGGCCTGGCAAGGACAAGGCAGAGGCCTAAGTATAGCGGCTCAGGGTCCCAAAATGGGCATCCTGGCGGAGGTGGTGAGGGAGGTGCCTTTGGCAGAGATGTCAGGCATCTGGGGAGGAGATTGAGACCCAAGAATAAGGCCCGAGCTGAGTTAGTTACCAAACTCAGAGCTCAGGGCAGAGCTGACAAGGACTAAGTGGGCCTTAGGCTTAACTGCAGATGTCGAGCTAGCGCCCCAGAGTCCTACCTGCCCAATGCCCTCATTAGTTACAGAGGCGCCAAGTGGATTGGCTCCTTTGGCTTTGAAAGAAGGAAGTAGAGTGACCTTGGAAATCATGAAGGTCAGACACAGGACTTGGTGTCTAGGGCTTGTCCCTAATTAACCAAATGAGCTTGGGTGGGACACCCTGCCTTTCTGGTCTATCAAGGTAAGTGAATGAGAGCATGTCTAAGGCTCCTTCCACTTCTAAGAGTCGAATTAATTAACCTAATTAAGAACAATGGGGACTGAAGTTTCACCAGCAGTTTCTGTGTCATGCACTCTGCTACATACTTTACATATATTAAATGGAAGAAAACTAATGTTTTTTGTTACCAGTGGTGTGCTGGTAAATATCTAACAACTAGCTCTCTTGGGGGGAGGAGGAGAGTAGAAAAGCCTGATTTGTAGCATTTGCCAATATCTGTGGTACAAATACCCCACTGTGGTTTCAAGTTACCACCATGTAGTCACTGAGTGCAGAGCTGGGAAGAAACGTGCAGTGGGACAGATACCACTGCATAGTGTTGCCATCCTACAACTATAACAGATGTGAATGGCCTCAGAGTTTAGATAGTAATAAAATGGTCAGAAAGTGATGTTTTGAGCGTATGTTACATTTTTTTTATATAGTTTAATTATAAGTATACGTAATTCTTAAGAGTGTCTGTGTTTGACAACCAACTCTCAAAATTTCTGATAATTAATCAGTAAGTTTTTGAGAGCTAGTATGAGCCACCTGTAACACACTAGTGATTATTATTCAGTGCCTACCAGGTACCATGATCATTATTTTAGATACATTGTTTCATTAATCCTCACTGTGACCTTCTGAAACAGTTCATTTTACTGATGAATAAAAGGATCTTGGAAAGATTAAATAATTTACCTAGCATCACATAGCTAAACTATGATTGTGTGACTTTTGCCCTCCAAACCCTTCTACAGGTATTTTATTACTCCACACTGTCACTCATATTGAAAAATTTTATTATAAGTTGTTTTATTCTTTAAGAGAATAGACAATGTTCCATTTAAGCTGAGATCCTCCAAATTCAGCAGGTTTGTGAACAGTGACGTTTGTTTGATATCATTGCCCCTGAGTCAGTTTGCTTCAAGAAAGTGCCATTAACCTGGGTAAAAAGCCAGCTTTATTTTTTTAAGTATATTTTATTGATTATGCTATTAGAGTTGTCCCATTTTTTTCTCCCCTTTATTTCCCTCCACCCTGTACCTCCTCCTCCTCCCACCAACATCCCCCTCCCCCTTAGTTCATGTTCATGGGTTGTACATAAAAGTTATTTGTCTTCTCCATTTCCTATACTATTCTTAACCTCCCCCTATTTTGTACCTACCAATTGTGCTTCTTATTCCCTGTATCTTTTCCCCCATTCTCCACCCTCCCCCTCCCTGCTGATAACCCTCCATGTGACCTCCATTTCTGTGTTTCTGTTCCTCTTCTAGTTGTTTGCTTAGTTTTTGTTTTTGTTTTTTTAGGTTCAGTTGTTGATAGCTGTGCATTTGTTGTCATTTTTCTGTTCATCGTTTTGATCTTCTTTTTCTTAGATAAGTCCCCTTAACGTTTCATACAATAAGGGCTTGGTGTTGATGAATTCCTTTAACTTGACCTTATCTGGGAAATACTTTATCTGTCCTACCATTCTAAATGATAGCTTTGCTGGAAAGAGTAATCTTGGATGTAGGTCCTTGCTTTTCATGACTTTGAATACTTCTTTCCAACCCCTTCTCACCTGAACGGTTTCTTTTGAGAAATCAGCTAAGAGTCTTATGGGAGCTCCTTTGTAGGTAACTGTCTCATTTTCTCTTGCTGCTTTTAAGATTCTCTCCTTATCCTTAATGTTGATTAATGTAATTATGATGCGCCTTGGTGTGTGTGTTCTTGGGTCCAACTTCTTTGGAACTCTCTGAGCTTCCAGGCCTTCCTGGAAGTCTATTTCCTTTGCCAGATTGGGGAAGTTCTCCTTCATTATTTTTTCAAATAGGTTTTCAATTTCTTGCTCTCCCTCTTCTCCTTCTGGCACCCCTATGATTAAGATATCGGAATGTTTAAAGTTATCACAGAGGTTCCTCAGCCTCTCTTCATTTTTTTTGAATTCTTATTTCTTCATTCTGTTCTGGTTGAATGTTTATTTCTTTCTTCCTTCTCCAAATCATTGATTTGAGTCCCAGTTTCCTTCCCTTCACTGTTGGTTCCCTGTATATTTTTCTTTATTTCACTTTGCATAGCCTTCACTTTTCCTCCATTTTACAACCATACTCAACCATTTCTGTGAGCATCCTGATTACCAGGGTTTTGAACTCTGTATCTGATAGGCTGGCTATCTCTTCATCACTTAGTTGTACTTTTTCTGGAGTTGTAATCTGTTCTTTCATTTGGGCCATATTTCTTTGTCTCAGCACTCCTGTTACGTTGTGAGGGATGGAGCCTTAGGTATTCACCAGGATAGGGCAACCCAGGTCACTGTGTTGTGGCACTATATGTTGGGGGGTGGGGGAGTCTGAGAGGGAACAATGCCGCTTACTCAGCTTTCGCCCACTTTCAGTTACTTCCCCTGTTACCCACAATCAAATTGGACCCTTCTGGTGGTAATTTCCAGGTGGGTGGGTTTGTATACATTCTAGGGCCCTATGGGTCTCTCCAACAAACTCTCCATTGAGGCTGGGAGTTCCTCCTGCCAGGGTAATCCCTGCAAGTTTTTACAGCCAGAGGTTTTGAGGCTTTCTTTTCCCTCACTGGAACCCTGGGTTGTACAGTCTGTCTCCCTCCCCAGTTGTTCCTCCTGGTTTATCCATATGCAAATGTGGGACCGCCCAGCCCACCAGCCACTGCCTCACCTGCCCAGTCCTCCAGCCGCCTCCTTGCCACACGTCCTCTCTACCCTGGCTGGCTGTCTCTGCTCCTCCTACCAGTCTGGATGAATGTTTCTTCTTTAAGTCCCTGGTTGTTGAACTTCCATACAGTTTGATTTTCTGGCCATACTGTTTCTGGCAGCTTTCATACAATTCTGTGTTTTTATGTTGTTTTGTTTTTAAATTTGTTGTTGTCCTTCTTTTGGTTGGGTGAGGAGGTAAAGTGTATCTACCTATGCCTCCATCTTGGCTGCAAGTCTCAAAAGCAAGCTTTAGTCAGAACTTGACCTGCATAGTCTACTAGAGGAGAATGATCAATAACCGGTTACCTGGTAGGAGTCTTCTATTGGAAACACTGAGAATCGCTTCAAGCTCCACTCTCATTTTCCTTTCTTTTCCCTAAGTTAATTCCAATTCAACAAAACTAATTCCTTCTTACACAAGTCAATGTTTTGCACAATGAATGTAAAGGTGAATATCTAATAACATTTCAACCACTGTTTTCAACTAATTTGTTATCATTGTTGCTGTAATTTTTGTGATTCAGAGTTATCGTTTCTTCTTACATCATTATAAGATGGTGTTTTCTTTCTAATAAGCCGCATCACTATAAAGTTAGAATAGAAGCCCCTACAAACAAAGTAATTTTTAAAAAATTAAAAATACATTATCCCTAAAATAAAAAGAAGAAAGAACCTACAAAATAAATATATTTTGTAATTTTAAAAAAGTGAATTTGCTAGGGGATATTTAAACCTCTATATAATCTGCCTAAAGGATGAATGACAATTGTTCACAGTCATGAGTGACTGACCTTTCTAGGAGAAAGACACCAGAACTGACTGCACTGAGAAGCAATATATTTTATTTCAAACACTGGCACTGCTATGAGAAATCATTGTATCTATCACTGGTTGATTAAGTTATTCTCATACGCCTTTACTAGAGTTATTTTAGGTCCTGGAAAGGACATGATATATTACTTTTAATCACAGCTTCAATTTGCAGTGTTATTTTCCCCTTCATGTTTGCTTCAGGGACCATACAGGAAGTTCTAACGGTGCGAGGCCTGGAAAACTGGTGTGATATGGAATGTGTTTCCTTTTATCTTCACTGTTTCTGCTTTCCTGTCCTCTACCTTCAGTTATACTCCTTTGTTCTCTCACTTGATTCTTTCATTTCCTTCCTCCTCTTCATATCTCTCCTGGCATTAAGTGAGGGCGTGGAAGGAAGAAAAGAAAGGAAGGTGGGTAGGTACATCACACATCACAGGAGCCCAGGAACTGAACGACTAAAGGAATAAAGGGGACATGTTGTACAAGGGCTAAGGAACTGTTACTCTGTACCCATCTGTCTCCTTCGTGATGTACAAGGTGCACATAAGGTTATTTGGCATTGAAATAGAGGACATAGCAGAGGGATAGAGAGATAAAAAGATATAAAACAGAATAACTGCAGATTGGGACAAGAGCATCTAAGCACACTGTGTCTGCTGCTGTTTTATTTTCAGTGTTAAATCAAAGGTTCAAATGAATTGGGTGTGATCAGGCAAAATGATTCTATGTTGCCATCATTGGTACTACTGGGAAGCATGTAAGATTTACTGAACCAGAACATAACCCAGGACAAAGGAAACTGCTGATGGGTGATGAAAGGAGATCTTCCATTTTACTTCATGTACTTGTTTACTTAAAAAGGCTCACAATGAAATACTTAGTAACTTAACGATAAGTTTTAGGAATGATTGCCCAAGGGACATTTCCTGTACAATGTTGAGGGAATTGGCTGCTATTAAGCATCTTCGTAATTCTTCTTCCACTCAGTAAAAATAATAATAATTTAAAATAATGATCACTAACATTGACTGAGTGCTTATTATATGACAAGCACTATTTTAAAAACTTCACATGCATTAATTCAATTATTTCTTGCAACAACCCTATGCAATAGAAACTATTAATATCTTAACTTTATAGAAAATTGAAGTACAGAGAGTGTAATAATTTATCCAATAGCTACTTATTATTCTAAAGATAAACCCCAGATTCCTTAAGCTTCTAATCAAGACTCTCCATGATCTGGCCCCAAACATTTTTTTCCAAAATTAGACCCCACTCCCAACTGACAACTATAGCACTCCTGAGGACCTGCCACATCTTCTGCTTCTTAGCTCTAGACCCCATTCCCACCTCTGTTCCCACCCAAGATGCCCCCTTCCTAGCCCTTTGCCTACTTGGATCTTCCCTATCATATAAACCTCTGTTCTAGTATTAATTCTTGCATGAAGACATCTCTGACAATTGTCACCCAATGACTTTCATAACCCACCCTTGCCAATAATACCTTGTAACTTCTCTTGACTTATTGTCTTATATTATCGTTTAAGTACCCATATCAAAGACTTTGTTTTTCTGACTAGAATGCTAACTTGGTATAAACCATGTCTCTACAATGCCTAGCATTGCTCTGTGTACCTAGTTATCCTCAATATTTCTTAAATTAAATTCATATATTCTATAGCTTATGCAGAGCTTATTCTTTTCATCAGAAACACACTCTGTGTTTGGACCCATACATCACACATCTTTGACATGAAACGTGTTCATATGTCTGAAGATTGCATCCATTCTGATAAAAGAATTGACAAGGTGTATCCATTAATCAGGATATTTACTGCACCAAACTCATATTTTTTACTTTATTTTCATATGCTATAAAAAATAGAATACTAGAAAAAAATCTTACTTTAAGTCAACTGATTAAGATAGCATTGAGAATACTCACAGTTTAGGGAAGAGACAAGAAATGAAATGATTTTTGTTTTAATAATGTACTAGACCAGAAGTAAGGCAGGTGTAAGAGAAGTAAAGAGCCACATTCTACTGGGTTATTTTTAATAACTTCCAAGATCCTTGGAGAAGGAAAAGTTATAAGAGTTAAAATGGAAAAAAAAGATTTTTAAATGGCAGGCGAATTTGGAAGTTAGGAAGGCTTTTTAGGACAGTAATTCACAGCTTTTGGAATGTGTTTCAATGAGGTGGAAACTGACAAAACTGAATTGTTTTGGAAAACTTGCCCAAAGCAGATGAAGAGCAGATGGGAGGATGATGACAGTGAACACATCGCATGCTACTTAACTCCAGTTTGGAGATGGACCATTAGGCTAAAGATGAGAAAGAAAAAGAAAAAAATTGTCTAAGTCAAAATGAGAGAAATAAACAAGCTAGCTGTACGCCCTGCTGTGCTCAGCCTGATTTTATTTCTAACCGCTCTTCGGAGGATCAAAGCACATTGGTTGCTGCAAGTGGGCAGTGGGAGCTGTTTCAAATCCCTCACAAGGCTCATTTGCTCATAAAACAAGAGAATGAGCAAGACTGCAGTACCAACATTTACTGGTCACATAGTCAAAATTAGTGTTAATTCATTTTTAAAAGTCCTGATTGGCCGATTTCTTAACACAATATTTAAACACCAAGGTGATTTAATTGGAGTAATATCAGTCAAGCATTCAGGAGAAAGTCTTAAGGAATGAAATTAGGTAACAGTAATAAAGGACCAGGGATGCTCTAGATCCAGAAAAATTGTAGACTAGCTGCTTTAACTTCTGTCCTAAGTAAAGTATTAGACTTTATTTTTAGAAACCAGTTGGGAATACTAATGGACAAATCTTCCCTTCATTAAGGGGAACTAACCTGGTTACAGGAAAATATAGCTGCTCTTGATAGCTGAGGTAATAAGAGATGTCATTTGAAGATATTAGAGCTGAGGGGGACAAAAAGGAAAATCCAACATCATAATTAGATTGCCACAAAGAATATGAGAGCATTTTACACTCGGGATAAAAGGTGCAAAGGGCAAAGTCGGGGAATGCTAGTAATGACACTCCCAGCACTCAGTGTTCACACGCAGATGGGAGACAGAGGGGTTCTGTAACCATCGATGCTGACAAGGTTTGGATTGGCATCACCCTGTATGTGAAGTTGTTATGCACTGAGGAGCGGTTCTGGTTAAACATAAATAATAGATTACAACTTGCCTAAAAACATGTTCTAATACAATAGGCAATGTGATATTAAGAACCATGACTGAGTAACAAAACTTTAACCCAACACAATACTTGGTAATTCAGGGCTATATCTCATCTGTACTGCCTTCTGGGGAAGTTGTAGGCAGACAAAAGAACATAGCTAGAGGCTTGCGAGCAAAAACAAACATCCTGTATTTTATGCCACAGACTTTCTCTCTAAAAATATATACTTGGCTTTGAACAGAACATCTGGCAAACTTGGTCCAAAGTTTCATTGATCATAAGAATGCTCCCAGGCAGATTAATGACCATTTTTTATGCATTGAATATCCATTTTTCTTTGTCATGATATTATTCAGGGGCATAGGTTACTTCTTAAGAAAGTCACTTCTTTGATCAGCACATTAACTCTTTCATTTCCTAGATTTTGAAGCAACATATACAACTCTACATTTTTCCCCATCATCATACATTTTTTGAGAAGACTTAACCAACATGCATAGAAGCGTGCATTGAAATAACAAAGTGATGCAAATTATGTAGCAAATTTAAATACAGCAAATGTCACAGAAAGAGGTAACAAGAGGTCTGGAAAAATCAAGAAAGATCAAGGACATAAAGTGAGTTTGAAAGGACTGAAAGAATCAGATACATAAAGGAGAGGGATATAGGTATCCAGGGTAAGGAAAATGTAACAGCAAAAATCTAGAGATTGCAACTCACCTGGCTTATCCAATTTGAGTATAGTGCAGGATTCCTGTAGCAACAGACATAATTGAAAATAAAGTACTTAAGAGAAAAATGGCATAATTTCTTTTTTTTAATGTCCTTTCTTTATTATTTTTAAGATTTTATTTAGTTTTTAGACAGAAGGGGAGGGAGGGAGAAAGAGAGAGAAACATCAACGTGTGGTTGCCTCTCACATGCCCCGTACTAGGGATCTGGCCTGTGACCCAGGCATGTGCCCTGATTGGGAATCGAAGCAGCAACCCTTTGGTTCACAGGCCGGTGCCCAATCCATTAAGTCGCACCAGCCAGGGCGACATAGTTTTTTCAGTGTCAGATTTAACAATTTGTACTTTATTCTTTAAATAAATGGACTGATGATTTAGAAAGTTTGAGGTAATATCTGTGAATAAGATGTATCGAAACATGAAAGTGGAGAAGCCAGCAAGAAGACTCCAATACTCTAATAATCCAAGCCAATCACACCAAATTCATACAGTGGTGGCTCAAGGCCCCAAACTACCCCAGAGCAGATTTTATGTGGTCTGCATAATTTTTTTAATTGAGATACAGTGGATATACAATTGCATAAGTTTCATGTGGACCATGTGTTGATTTGATACATTTATATGATTACATATACCATTACCACCATTGTGTTAGCTATTGTGCCACGTAATTATTATTTCTTTTTTTTACGGTGATGATCTAGTCTCTTAGCAACTTGAAAGTATATAATGCAATATTATTGTTGACTATAATCACTTTGCTGTATATTAGAGCTCCAAAATGTATTCATTTTCCAGTTGCAAGTTCGTACCCTTTGACCAAAATTTCCCACCCCCTCACCACCCTTGGTAACCACCATTCTACTCGCTGTTTCTATAGTTCAGCTTTTTTACATTCCACATATAAGTGATATCATACAGTATTTGTCTTTCTCTGACTTAGCTCACTTAGCATAATGCCCTCAAGGTCCATTCATATTATTGCAAATGCCTACATAGTTTATTTTTTTTTAATTCAAAATAAACTCTCCACAATTACGATGGGGCAATTTCCCATCAAAACCTAAATTTCCAACTTCCCCAGAAAGACTGTCTCAAGGCCATCATGGTCCCTAGGGCCTATGGACTAAGTTTGGAAATCCCACTCCACTTTCTATCAAATATCCAGGTAAACCCCAATTCTACATTAAATATAATTTATACCTAACTGTCTAGACGTTGATTTGCATTTGATTAGTTGACAACACTTTAGGCTTCACAGACATTTAATTAAAACATTTAATATGCAATTTCATTTTCAAACTCAAAAACACTTTTTAATTCTAAGTTATATATATTACATCCGTTCTTGAAAAGCTGCCTACTGCAGGCCTCAAGCTTATGGTACCTAACAGGTAAAACAATGCTAGTCTCCTGAAATATCTGATGACGGCACTGGGTCCCCACTGTGCATAAGCAATGTCCCTGTTAGAAGGCACTTGTGCTCCCCAGATGGCTGCAGAGGCCACAGACTATGTCACTCATTTACACTGCCTGCCTGGGAAGCTGGGGCCATTACATTTGGAGCCTCTGCTTTAGATCCCTACTACTTAGAATGTGGGCTGCACACTTGCAAAGTCACACCATGGTGGAGTTGGACAGAAATGCACAATTTCAGACCCCACTGTTGACATGCAATTTAACATGTAACAGAACATTTTAATATCATATGAACATTAAAGCTTGACAACAACCTTTTGATCAATGTGTCCTCCTCATCCAGCATCATTAGCATCACTGGGGAAATGCAAATTCTCAAGTCCCACCCAAGACCTACTAAATTAAAAACTATGGCATGAGGAGGGCAGAATAAATGGTAGTGGAAAAAATACAGTAAAAAAATAAAAAATGAAAAGCAGCTTTGTCAAAAATTTGTAGTTGACCATGTCCTTCATTTTATTTTAATTTTTTTTATTATTGTTCAAGTACAGTTGTCTCCATTCTCCTGCCACCACTCCCCTCCGCCCCACCCATCCCCAACTCCTACCCTTGATCCTAACTCCTTTTGGCTTTGTCCTTGTGACCTTTATACATGTTCCTTGATGACCCTTCCCCTTATTCCCCCTGTTACCTTCCTTTCCTCTCCCCTCCCCTCTGGTTACTGTCAGTTTGTTCTTTATTTCAACATCTCTGGTTATATTTTACTTGCTTATTTGTTTTGTTGATTAGGTTCCACTTATAGGTGAGATCATATGGTATTTGTCTTTTACTGCCTGGCCTATTTCACTCAGCGTAATGCCCTCCAGCTCCATCCATGCTGTCGTGAAGGGGAGTATTCCATTGTGTAAATGTACCATAGTTTTTTGATCCACTCATTTACTGTTGGGCACTTAGGTTGCTTCCAGTCCTTGGCTATTGTAAATTGTGCTGCTATGAACGGGTGCATAGGTTCTTTTGAGTTGGCGTTTCAGGATTCTTAGGGTATAATCCCAGCAGTGGAATTGCTGGGTCAAAAGGCAGTTCCATTTTTAGTTTTCTGAGGTAATTCCATACTGTTTCATTTTTAAATAATCACTTTGAATTTTATCTTTATACATTAGTTACAGAGATACAAGCAAATTGCTATACCTTGTGAACATTAATGTTTCTAAAATTTATTTTAGTCATATGATTCAGAAAATGTTTCACGAAAAATATTCTGAAGAACAGGGGTCATGGGATGACAATAATTGAACATGTATCATTGATGTGGTTGTTCTTTTCCAGGTGGGGTGAATGTGGATAAATACTGTGCTAACTCTGTTACAAATAAGGTATTGGTCAAAAATAATGCCAAAAAAAAAAACAAAAACCTATGGGATGGTCACCCAGGAATCTGTGTATTAAAAAACCCTCCAAATGATACTGATAATTACTAACGTTTGAGAGCCACTGGGTTAGACACTGGTTCCCTAAAGTAGGTTAGTAATGGTTAGAAAGAAAATACAGAGTTTGATATATAAATTACTGCAAGAGAGAGATCAGTAGAATCTAGTGACTGATTGGTGTTAAGTGATGGAGAACTAGAAGACTCAAGGATGTCAAAAAAAATTGAACTAATTTTTATTTGTTTGTGCATAAGATAGGAAATTTTATTAGCCAGAGTATCTCCATTAAGAATTTCTCCCTAAAAAAGGACATGGAGTGAGAGAAGTATGTTCTGGAGGGGGTGGGGGTTGATGCTGGGTTTCAGTGCAACAGGGGTGTGGGGTGAGAGAGAGCAGAAAACTGTCTGCTGGGAGCACCCTCTTTCCAAGAGTTGTGGGTATGACTGCCAGCACAGACAAAGCATACTGGCATGAAAGGAAGGGAAAGAACACCATGTGTGGGTATCTGGGAGAGGTGAAAACTAAGGGCCAAGAGAGGGGAAACAATGGAATATGGAAAAAATAAATGGGAAAGGAGATTATGAAGATGTTAGCTGTGCACTGAGCACTCTCTCGTTGCCCTACCCCTTTTGTAGTTCCATCAAAACACTTAGTAGGGAAATGAAGTTCTGTCTTTAAAGTTTGTTTTAACTGTTCACCCCTGTTTCTTCAAATGTGCCACAATCTCTGTACCAGGCCAGGTGAACCCCTGAACCAATTTGACTTACAAAGGAATAATGATACATTTTACTTATTTATTCAGAGAGAATAAAAAGAATAGAATGAATGATTGCATACCTGCTAAATTTGAGGTACAGGTAGAAAAATCTAGTCAAAGTGTCTGACAGGCTATAACAGGCACACAACTGCAGCTTGAAAGGGACTGAGCATAGAGATTTGGATTTTATAACCATTTACACAAAAGTAACCTCTGGGGTTATCGAAAACAAGCCTTGGAGAGCATGAGGATTAGCAGGCTAGAAGAAACAGAAAAGACAATGAAAGAGAGAAAATGTAAATAATCCCCAAACAGCAAGACAGACAGACTAAGGATGAGTATCTCTTATACAGGTGACACACAGAGGAGTTATGGGACAAGCAATCACTCACTGGGACAGCTAGGGGACCTTATAGCCAGGCTAGATGTCAGAGATGCCACCAGCTACTGCGGCAGTGGCCTCCGGCCTGGGCTTGTTGGCCTGCATGGCCTTCTGCTCAAAAGTTTCATGCATTCCCTGTAGAATCACTGAAAACAGTAGAGCATCTGGGAATCTGATTACAGTTCCTTAAATAATAACACATACATGTTTGTATAATGCTTTTCTTGTCTACAGTGCTATCACATATTTAATCTTACTCAAGTCTCTCAACATGTTCATCAGGTAGACAGAATTGAAGATATTAATCAAATTCATAGCTATAAATTATGCGCAGAAGTTGTGTCTTTTTGCCGAAGTTCCAAAGTAAGTTAGCAGCCAGGTCATGACCAGAGCCCAGAGTCCTGATGACCAGTCAGAGCCCACTTATATCGCTGCATTCCGAGGTTTTAGTTGCTGCAGTCAACTATACCCAGCTGTTAGTGGTAGAGAAATTTGCTTCCCTTTGCCCCATAGATGAACTGCTTTATAGACCTGACATCCCATCAAATGGCACGCTGGATTGACCAACGAGGAAAGTGGTAACAGCCAAGTGGTAGGTTCCTATTAGGACTAGAGGTTCACCCACGTGTATTTTGTGTGACTCTAAGGTCATCAGGAGTATTGGGTTCATTCTTATAATTGCATTATTAGTGTGTGCTAGAGTGTGTTCCTTTAAAGACTGGCTCTGAAAATTTTCACCTGGTTACTGGAGGAAGTAGGATATTTAACTCGAAGAAGAGAAATTATAGGCAGAAAATTTAGCTGTCATCAAGTATCAAACCAAAATATTGCAAAAGGTTCCATTTTATTCTGTTACTTCAGCGGGCAGAGATAGAACCAATGACTGAAAGTTATAAATCATGACTCAAGGCATGTTTCCCCTAAGACTAGGGATGTTCCTTTCTGAGTACTAAACCTATTCAACAACTAAGTAGACTGACTTTTCAACTACTGACTTACTTAACATTGAAACTATTTGAAAGCTGGCTGATGACTTGGTATATGGGATGGTGTAGAAAAAAAATCTGTCTTTGGAAAAGGTAATTAAAACCATCCTTAGTCAAGGAAGGAAGGAAGGAAGGAAGGAAGGAAAGAAGGAAGGGAGGGAGGGAGGGATGAAGGACTGGAGGGTGGAAGGAAGGAAGGAAGGAAGGGGCAAATGAAATAACAATTTTTCAGGGTTTAGAAACCTGGAGAACATTGAGTTTTAAGCAAATTTAACTCCAAGCCCAGATCAGCTAGGCACTTTCATACACATTAGTTTATTTACTCCATATGACAATCCTTCAGGAAGGGTGATTATGCTCATTCGACAGATAATAACACCAAGATAGAGATTTCCTGATTAGATTTTCAACATCACACAGTGAAGAAGGGATGAATCTAGCACAGTGTTTTTCAGCTGGGGTGATTTTTGCCACAGGACATTTGGCATGGTATAACAATATGTTTGGTTCTTACAGCCCAGGGTGGGGTTGGGAGGAAGGAAAGAGAGGGCATGGGAGTGGAATTGCTCCTTGCTACTGGTGGCTAGAGGCCAAGTATGCTGCTAAACATCCTATAACACACAGGACAGAGGACAGACCCCCAATTAAAAGAATTACATGGCCCCAAATATCAACAGTGCCGCTGATGAGAAATCTTATTTAGCATACAGTCTTAAAATGTGGTGCATAATCTTTCCACAACACCAGTCTATCCATGTCTCAATCAGGTTGTTCCGCTCCACTACTACCAATGTTAGGCTAAGGGAGTCTTGAAAGAAGTTTCTAGAATATGTGTTTTGTATAGTACACAAGACCGAGTTAAAAGCTATGAAAGTAAGGCCCAGCTATCTGTGTTTTTAAAAGTCTTCCTAAAGTTTGAGAACTAGTCATTTTTTTGTACACATCTGATGATTTTGATAATTTGAAGCCATCACTGTCTGCTGAGAGTGTCTCATTTAAGATGCAGGAAGCGAAAATTGGGGCAGGAGTTGAGGGCAGAGTCCTGTTACACAAAATGGCCCACTGCTGAAAGGAAAGCTCCATTGAAAAAAATGATTTTTAAGGTAAGATGAAAAAGTATATGCCCTGCAGACAAGCTGCCAGAGTACCTTGTAGCCAAGGAAGCAAACTGCCCAAAAGTAAAGAAATCTCTATCAACTTATGTTAAGACAGCAATAAGCTTGACTGCCAGGGGTGTGTTCACAGGGGCGGGCTCAGTGTGAAAGGCAGCAAGGAAGAGTTTGGCTGTATAAGGTGGAGGCCATTTGTAGAGCCAATGAAGGAGGTGGAAAGGAGCTGACGTACCTTAACTAGATATGTGTTTTAAAAATACGGCCCTAGCAGTTATTTGGACGGTAGACCCAAGTGGGATAAGAGACTAGCAGAGAGCTGAGAGAACACTATTCCAGCTATTTCACTCGTGGTTTCCAAAGCAGGAAGGATGTGTCACGGGAGGGGTGCAAGATGATCTAATTCGATATGGAAAGGAAATACCAGAACTTCTGTTGATACATGTTTGTTGTATCATCATCTAAAAAGAAATTAAGCTTAGTAGAACTCACTACATGGATCGATATGGAGAACTTCACCTTGTCCATGTGCCAGCGTGCCACATGCCTCTTATCTTGATGGAAGGGTGAACAGACTTCTACAACATGGCAGAGTTGGCAGGGCACTCGTCATCTTTAATAGTGTAGACTTCATAGTCCAGCTAACACATGCCCAGTTGAGTGGATTTATGGCTTATATTATCTGATTTAAATGAAACCAGCTCTCACAAAACGAATGCATGCTTTTAAAAAGATTCCTGCTGAGACATCAGATTATAGATAATATGAATAATTCAAGTACAAGGAAATGGCAAAACTCAAGCTCCTCCTCCTCTTAACCCAAAGTCTTCCTCAACTACATTGTGAGCCAAAAGCGATGGTCACGTAGATCTGACGAGAAGTTGGCCAATAGTCTGAATGATTCATAACTTTACTTGAAATATTGCTTTATGTCAATAAAGAAAAACCTTACCTGAAGTGTATGTTGTGCTTAGAGATGTTAGCTATTGGTGGTATAAAGTCATCAGAACTAGTAAGATACTTCAGCAATGAGAATGAAAAAATATATTGTTACAATTCGAAGGTAAAAATCTCAAAAACTTCACATTGAGAAAAAGAGGCCAGACACAAGGAGGATATGCTCTTTGACTGCATTTATAGAAAGTTTGAAAGAGATGAAACCCTCTGTGGTGTCAGAGGTCAGGCTGGTAGTTAACCTTGGCATTAGGGGAGGGATGTGGTGACCAGGAGAGGACACAGAGGAGCTTCTTGCGTTCTGGTCATATTCTATTGTCTGGTCTTATTTTAAATTACATAATTATACTTCCGTGTTCACTTGGTGAAAACTGAAGCTGGACACTTACGATTTTTCCTCTTTTCTCCATGTATGTCATCATTAAATAAAAGGTTTACTTACAATAATTTTTAAAAGATGTTTCACAATAAAGCATCAAGTACATTGTCAACTTTCTATAATCTGTGAGAAAATTGTTTTGTGCTATTAATAAGCACAACTTTTTAAAATTACCTCATTCTTCAACTCATCTAAAATTTATATTTATAATGTATAATGTATTAGACAAACAGTGCATGGATTTAATTTGATCAAATATAAAAAATGATATCCTGAGGAGTTTTAACTCATCATTTTACTGATAGGGATACACCATAAAAAAATCTCACCAGTCCGAGCCAAGGCTGATTAAGAGTCTAAACTCCATCAGAAGTATTCGAATGAGGGGAGGTAATGGAGAGAAGAAGTGACAAAAACAAAGAATCAACAGGACTGATAACTGGTAGGGCTGTGGGTTGAGTAAAAGGGAAGAAGAGTTCCTGGTGGCTTCCAGGTTTCTCTGTGGGCCTGGAGAGGTAGCACTGCCCTCGTTTACCAAAAGGAAAACCAGAAAGACAGTGGGTGTGGAGAATGTGCAGACATTTAGAATATAGAAGGCACACAACTTTCACTTCAGTCCACAACAATAACCGTATGCCATATAACAGCCCCTAAAAATGATTAATTTATTAGTTCCTGAAACCACACAAAGAAGTGTCACTCCTAAGAAGAAATCCTAACTAATTAATGTTGTATACTTATACTTACACTTACACTGTAAGTATCATTTGATTTTAAAAGAAGGTCTAAGAAAAATTACTCTAAAATTAAGTACTATAATTATTTTTGTAAGTACAAAAAAAGTGCATAGTATATCAGGTTTATGAAAAAGGGCAGTGTAATTAATCATCAATTGTATCCTTAAAATTAGGCTTCTTTTAAAACATAAAAGTCAAAGAAATGCATTCATTTTTAATTGAGGCTTTAAGAATATGTTTTAAATTAGCATCATGAAATTGTTATGAGGACAAAAATCATCTGCATTGCCCACAAAAGACCCCCATTCCCAATAATGTGCACCAAATGTATCATCTCTAATAAGACTTTGCCCTTTCTTGGCTTTTTTTTTTAATCTAAAAAGCTTTAATTTCTTTATAAATATTTATCCAGCTCCCATGTGCCTCAGGAGGATAATTCTCTGAGAAATTAAACCACAAATAGTGGCCTGCCTTTCTCTCAGGTCACGCTGTAATAGACCAGCGCAGGCAGGAAGAGACAACCCAGGCCAGACTCCTTGGTGCCCCATGTTTCGCCCATTACTGCAGTAAAAAAAAATATATATATATATATATATTTATATATATATATATATATTCTACAGAGCTATGATAGGCAGATGGGAGCCCCTAAAATGTGCTGGAGAACCAGAAAAATACCACCAAAGAAGAGAGGAACATATTGGCAGAAGAAATAGGTACCATTTTCAGCATTTAAGGCATCACTCTCGGCCATCGTCTCTCACTCGTGTCTGAAGTGTTTCCTTTCTATTGCTGTACATTCACTCTCCATAGCTGATTGAAGGTTCCCTTCCCGTCTTTCCCTTCCTTCCTTTTCCTTTCCTCCATAGTCGTTCACTGATTGCTAGCTACAAGTTAGTGCTGTACTGGCATGTGGACACCAGCATGAACAGGACACAGTTCCCACCTTCTAGGAGATCAGAGTATGCTAAGGAAATTAAGTTTTAGTCAAGAAAAGACATTCCTTTTACACATGTTTATATACAAAGCATTGGGACTCTTTAATTTTGTTAGATAGGACAAGGGTCTCAAGGTCTGGGCAGAAGAAATCAATGTATAATTGACCAAATAGTGTATATAAGCAGTCGCTAAGCCTCCCTTCCAGGAGACAGAACTTTGGACATGAA